>PVJS01017489.1:5751-36211 GCA_004027185.1 Glis glis
GTTTTTTTTTTTTTTTTTTTTGTGTGTGTGTGTGTGTGTGTGTGTGTGGTACTAGGGATCAAACCCAGGAGCATTCCTCTGAGCTACACCCCCAGCCCTATTTTATTTTTTATTTTGAAACAGGGTCTCACTAAGTTGCCGAGGGCCTCACTAAGTAGCTGAGGCTGGTCACGGAATCTGTGATCCTCCTGTCTCAGTCTCCCAAGTACTGGTATTACATGAAAGCAGATTTTGAACCTGAAAAGATTTGGAATGAACTTGTCATTCACTAGCTGCAAGGCTTTAGCAAGGGATTTAATTTCTGACTCTATTTTCTCATCTGTAAAGTGAGGGTAACAACAGTAACCACCTCACTTAAATGTTAAAAATTGAAAAAATTACATATTAACATGTCTGGTAAACTGGGTGTGGTGGCCCACTCCTGTAATCACAGTTCTTGTGAGACAAAAAAAAAAAATAGGGCTGGGGGTGTAGCTTGAAGGTAGAATGCCCCTGGGTTCAATCCTCAATATCGCAAAAATAAATAAATAATAATAAATAAATAAATAATAAAATCAGAATAAGCCCAGCTCAGTGGTGCAGGTCTTTAATTCCATTATTTGGGAGGCCAAGACAGAAGGATCACAGATTTCAGGCCAGCCTCAGCAACTTCAATTTAGTGAGATTCCTCAGCAAGTTTACGAGATCCTGTTTCAAAATAAAATTAAAATAGGCCTGGGAGTGTTGCTGTAGGGTAGAATGCCCCTGGGTTCAATCCTAAGCACCACAAAAAACAAACAAACAAAACAAAAAGAAATAGAGGCCGGCATGAGGATGAAGTTGCCATAGAACAAATCAGTTCTTCACTTGCATCTGTGCTGGGACCTCAAGAGCGATGTCTTTTTTTTTTTTTTTTTGTATTGGGGATTGAACCCAGGGTCATTCTACCTCCAAGCTACACCCCCAGCCCTTTTTACTTTTTATTTTGATTTTTTTGTTTTTTGTTTTTTTGTGGACTGGGGATGAACGCAGGGGTGTTCTACCTCCGCGGTATGCCCCCGGCCCTATTTTTTTATACTTTATTTTGAAACCGGGTCTCACGAAGTTGCAGAAGCCTCACTAAGTAGAGAGAGAGAGAGAGAGACAGGGAGAGACAGAGAGAGAGCTGAGGCTGGCCGCGAACCCGGATCCTCCGGTCTCTGCCTCCCAAAGTACTGGGATTACAAGCGTGCGCCACCACGCCCGGCTTATTTTTTATTTTGAAAAAGGGTCTCGCTAAATTGACGAGGCTGGCCTTGAACCTGAGAACCTCCAGTCCCGGCCTCCCAAATAATGGGATTACAGACGTGCCCCACTGAGCCCGGCTTCTTTTGATTTCGTTTTATTTATTTATTTATTTATTTACTTATTTATTTTTGCGGTACTGGGGGATTGAACCCAGGGGCATTCTACCTCTGAGCTCCACCCCAGTCCTATGTTTTTTCCTTCCTTTTTTCCTTCCTTCCTTTCTCCCTCTTTCTTTCCCTCCCTCCCTCCCTCCCTCCCTTCTTTCTCTCTCTCTCTCTCTCTCTTTCTTTCTTTCTTTCTTTCCTGTACTGGGGATTGAACGCAGGGGCATTCTACCACCGAGCTATACCCCCAGCCCTATTTTTTATTCTTTATTTTGAAACAGGGTCTCACTAGGTTGCGGAGGGCGTCACTAAGTAGCTGAGGCAGGTCGCGAACCTGTGATCCTCCTATCTCAGCTGGGATTACAAGCGTGCGCCACCACGCCCGGCATTTATTCTGATTTTACACGGGAGCAGGAACCTCCCCAGGGAACCCCTAACCTTCGGAGACCACGCCCCCCGTACTTTCTGAGGTCCCGCCCCCCCCAGCCTACCAGGCCTCCCGAGCCCACCCAAGTCCGGTGCCCCGTAGTACCTGACCCATAGCGCACGTCGTGTGAGTGCAGTCGGACGTTGTGGCGCGTATTGAGTAGCTTCACCACAGAGCCGCAAGTCACGACTGCTCCATTGGAGGCTCCCACAGCGCTCCACAAACCTCCAAACAACAGTAGCTGTACCACAGCCATCCTGGCTGGAACGCCGAGCCCCTAAGCGTCCAAGAAAACTTGGCCCCGCCCCGGAACCGGAAGTTGCGGGCGACACCACCGAGAGGAGGAAATGAAGAAGCCGTAATCTGATCTTTTTGGTTCCTAGGCTAAAACGGCCCGAGGAACCCACTGGGCCAGATTGCTTTCGATACCCTCACTCTGTTTGGGGCGTTCTTTGGCAGCTACCTTCCGGAACCGCTTTCTGCCAGCTCTTGCACCTCCGGAACAACCTTACCCCCAAATCCGGTTGGAAGAAGGCACGAAGTGGCCCGCCTACTCCCAGTGACAGGGAGCCGGAAGTGACGTAGCACGTTGACGCAGCGGCGGCGGCGGTGGCGGCGGAGGGGCCGTGCGGTGGGTCCGTAGTATCCTTTTCCAGTCTCGGTTCGACGACTCCATTTTCCTCAGTGGGGGCTTAGCGCACCAGAGAAGCGGTGGGCTTCAAGCAGGTAAAGTTCAGACTGGAGAGTATGTTTCTCGCATGGGTCAGGTGGAGAACCGGGCTCGCAGGGCCTGATCCCGAAAGGGAAGAGGCACTAGAGAGCCGTATGCGAGAAGAAGGGGCGCCCGGCCTTCCCTGCTCTCGAGGGAGAGATGGGGGAAGCGGGGTAGTTGCTCAGAATCGCAGTGCTTTTTCCAACGCCCTTAGTATCTTGAGCCCTTGAACTAGGTGGCATGTTGAATCAACAGGCTTCCTGGATTCTCGTCTTCCTCCCCATAGCTTCTAAAAACTGGGCCAAGCTAAAAGGATTAGGAATGGAAGGGACCTAAGGCTTCTGACCTGGAATCCGATGATCGAATTGTTTGTTCTGTGAATGTAAGACCTACTGGGCTTTCAGCATCTCAACCACCAGGCTAGAGGGCTATACCAAATTCTAGCTCTTAACGTGTCGTCGAGTAATTACAGTTAGAAGTTTTCGTAGATGGCTACATCCTTTATCCCTGTCTAAAATCAGAGATCTTGTAGAAGTCATCTGAAGCTGGTCCATTTACTATAGATTTCGTTTCCTCAAACATTTGCCAAACGCTTACCATAAACATCAGCATGGGTTGTTAAGTAAAACTCTTCTTGCAATTTCTGCCTTTTTCTTCAGGCACATTCTTGAACTAGCAGGAGCAGTTCATTTCGCTGGGTTGTCGCATGAACTGATAGTTATTTACCTTCAGGAGGAGGATTAATCTCTCCGAAAATACTTTGGTGGAAATTCACTATAATACTATAAGTAGCGAGAGAGTATTAAGCTACACCAGAGTGTTGAATTTGATTAATTTCTTTGGGAAAAAAGTTTAGTTCCACTGTTTATCTGAAACTTTACCACTTGGTAAATCTATTTTGCATTCTTTTGAGATTGGGTCTGGCTATGTTGCCCAGGCTAATCTCCAATTCGTGAGCTCAAGTGATCCTCCTACCTCAGCCTCCTAAATAGCTGGGACTAAAGGCCTTCGTCACCAGCTGGACTTAAGTCTTCAGTGTTTTAATTACAAAAGCATGATTGCTCCTCCATCCGCTATGAATTTAGGGCCCTTTTCCTTAACTAGTGTCCCTTCCATCAATACAAGCTCACTTTTATTCAGTTGGCTTGTGCGGGCACTAGATTAGATTAGCATAGCATAACTAAGAATTTTGATCTCATCAAGAGATTAATCGTATCAAAGTGGTACTATCTGAGCCAGGCCCAGAGGCCCATGGCTGTAATCTCAGTATTCAGGAGGCTGAGACAGGAGGATCGATGTGTAGGCCAGCCTCAGCAACTTAACAAAACCCTGTTTCAAAATAAAAAGTAACCCAGGTGTGGTGGTGCACGCCTGTAATCCGAGTACTTGGAAGGCTAAGTCAGGAGGATTGCACTTCTAAGCTAGCCTTAGCAATTTAGTGAGGCTCTCAGCAACCTAGTGAGACCCTGCTTCCAAATAAGAAATAAAATCGGTCTGGGGGTGTAGCTCAGAGGTAGAATGACTCTGAGTTCAACCTTCAGTACCACAAAAAATAAATAAGAATAAAAGATAAACTGGGCATGGGGGTGCGCCCCTATAATCCCAGTACTTGAGAGGCTGAGATAGGAGGATCAAAAGTTCAAGGCCACCCTCAGCAACTTCTTAAGACCCTGTTTTAAAATAAAAAAATAAAGCCTGGTGTGGTGGCCACACCTGTAATCCCAGTACTTGGAAGGGATGCTGAGACAGGAGGATTTGATTCCTTTGGTGACACTGTCAGCAATTTAGTGAGACCCTGTTTCTAAATAAAAAATAGCCAGGTGTGGTGGCACACGCTTGTAATCCCAGTACTTGGGAGGCTGAGACCGGAGGATCCGGGTTCGCAGCCAGCCTCAGCTACTTAGGCCCTCCGCAACTTAGTGAGAACCTGCTTCAAAATAAAGAATAAAAAATAAGGCTGGGGGTGTAGCTCAGAGGTTGAATGCCCCTGGGTTCCATCCCCATTACCGCCAAAAAAAAATTTAATAAAAAATAAATAAAATAGGGCTGGAGGTGTAGCTCGGACGTAGAATGTCCCTGGATTCGATCCCCAGCACCACAAAAATAAATTTAATTAATTAATTAATTAAATAGGAGTGTGATGTAACTTAAAGGTAGAATGCTCCTGGGTTCAATCCCCAGTACCAATAAATAAATAGATGGATGTATGGATGGATGACGGACAATGTAACTTGGAGGTAGAATGCCCCTGAGATCAATCCCCAGTACTGCAAAATATAAAAAAGCAAATAAATAAATAAAGGCAAAGGGGTTGGGGGTACACCTGGGAGATAGAATGTGCCTGAGTTCAACCTCTAGTACTTAAAAAAAGAAGGAAGACCAAAGTGATGCAGTTTGTAGAGACTAATCACATTTTACATTTTTTCCCTTTTTATTTGTTTGTTTGTTTTGGTGCTAGAGATTGAACCCAAGGATGTTCTGCCTCTGAGCTACAACCCCAACCCTTTTTATTGGTTTATTTTGTGGTGCTGGGGATTGAACCCAGGGGCGTTCTACTTTTAAGCTACACCCCTCAGATCAATTTTATTTCTTATTTGAAAACAGCCCCCCCCCAAAAAAAAAAGAAAACAGGGTCCCAATAGGTTGCTGAGAGCCTCACTAAATTGCTGAGACTGGCTTCAAAACTACAATCCTCCTGTCTCGGCCTCCCAAGTACTGGGATTACAGGCTTGTGCCGCCCTGTCCAGCTCTTTCATTTTTCCTTTCTTCACGAGAAGAAAACTACCTATTATGGTAGAAATGTTTTTTCCTCAATAAATGGCACCACTATCAATCCTGCATATAATCCTTGACTTCTTCCTCTCTTTTGTTCCCCAGTACTATCATCTGCATAAGACTTGTTCCCATCAACATGCAACTTATGTTCTAATATACCTCACATGCTCGTCCAACTACCATCTTTTTTTTTCTCTCTCTCTCTTTCTTTCTTCCCTTCTTGGTACCAGGGTCTGAACCAGGGGACGGGGGGCAGGGGTACCACGGAACTACGCAGTCCTTTTTATTTTGAGACAGGGTCTCACTAAATTGCCCAGGCTGACATTGAACTTTTGGACCTCCTACATCAAGAGCTTCCTGTGTC
The DNA here is from genome assembly GCA_004027185.1 of Glis glis. Lineage (NCBI taxonomy): Eukaryota > Metazoa > Chordata > Mammalia > Rodentia > Gliridae > Glis > Glis glis. The sequence continues at coordinate 11,400 of PVJS01017489.1, forward strand.
CCAGGGATTAAAGGTGGGATTTCCCCCCAAGCCAATTCAGCTTTCTCACCTTCTACCTCTCTTCTCTGACCGCTCTATTGAAATTGCTCTTGTGAGATCACCATTGACTTCTATGTTGCCAAATCCGATGGATACTTTGTTCTCATCTTCCTCAGTCTCTAGAATATTGAAAACAGTTACTTCTTTTTCCTCTTGGTTTCAATGACACTTAACTCTTAAATTTTCTCCATTTCTTGGCCATTCCTTTTCAGTCTCCTTTGCTAGCTACTTCTCCACTCTATCTAATTTTTTTTTTCCACAGTACTGGGGATTGAACCCAGGGGCATTCTACCTCGGAGCCACAAACCCAGCCTCATTTTTTTATTTTATTTTTTAATTTTTTGTGGTACTGGGGATTGAACTCAGGGGCATTCTATCTTTGAGCTCCACCGTAGCCCAATTTTTTTATTCCTTATTTTGAAACAGGGTCTCATTAAGTTGTGGAGGGCCTCACAAGTTGCTGAGGCTAACAGCGAACCTGTGATCCTCCTGTCTCAGCCTCCCAAGTGCTGGGATTACAGGCATGTGCCACCATGCCCAGCTTATTCTTTATTTTGAAACGGGCTCAGCCTCCCAAGTACTAGGATTACAAGCATGGGTTACCATGCCCAGCTCCTAATATATAGATGTTGGATTTCTTTCAGCGTTTAATCCTGAATCCTCTACATTTTTTCTTAGATGATCCAGTTCCAGGGCTTTATTTGCCATCTGAAAGCTGCCACTTTCCAAGTTTAAACCTCTAGTTCAGCCCTCTCTCTCTCCAGAATCATAGTGTCAGAATTCCCATTTAATTATCTTCATTTGGTTATTCCTTAGGCACCCCAATCTAACATAACCAAAAGAAAACTTTGGTTTTCCCATCATTCCAAACCTGGTATTCCCCACCTCACAAAGTAATACTGCCATCCACATGGTTACCAAAGCCAGAACTCTGAGAAGCATCTTTAACTCTTCACTACCCCACTTCCCCTTCCTCTTCAGTAACTCCTGTAAGTTTTACCTCCAAAATATATTTAAAATCTGTTTTCTTTCCTCCATCTTATTTGAAACCACCATCATCTTTTGCCTGGGCTAAAACAGTAGTATCCTTAGTTTTCCATCTTTCCACTCAATCCCCTGCCAGTCCATTTTCCAAGTAGCAGGATTCTGTTAAGTCAGATCATGTAATTTTTTTTTTTTTTTTTTTTTTGCGGTACCGGGGATTGAACCCAGGGGCGTTCTACCTCTGTGTTGCACCCCCGGCCCTATTTTTTATACTTTATTTTGAAACTGGGTCTCACGAAGTTGCGGAGGGCCTCACTAAGGAGAGAGAGAGAGAGAGCGAGCGCACGAGAGAGAGTTGAGGCTGGCCGCGAACCCGGATCCTCCAGTCTCCGCCTCCCAAAGTACTGGAATTACAAGCGTGCACCACCACACCCGGCCCCAGCCCTATTTTTTATTCTTTATTTTGAAACAGGGTCTCCCTAAGTTGTGGAGGGCCTCACTAAGTAGCTGAGGCTGGCCGCGAACCCAGATCCTCTGGTCTCAGCCTCCCAAGTACTGGGATTACAAGCATGTGCCACTACGCCCGGTTCTATTCTTTATTTTTGAAACAGGGTCTTGCTAAGTTACAGTGTACTGGCCTTGAACTTGCGATATTACTGTCTTATTCTCCCAACTACTGGGATTATAGGCCTGTGCCACTGCATCAGACTTTCTGCTCCTCTTTTGCCCTTTTCTTGTACCCCAAGGAAACATGGGAAAAAAAGGGATGAATAATATTTTTAATTACCTATATTGAGAACCATTATTAACAATAATGCTTTTACTGAAAATATTTTTTCTTTTTTTTTTTGTGGTACTGAGGATGGAACCCAGGGGGCATTCTACCTTTGAGCTACACCCCAAGCCCTATTTTATTCTTTATTTTGAAACAGGGTCTTGCTAGGTTGATGAGAGTCTGACTACTTGCTGAGGCTGTCCTCGAACCTGCGATCCTCCTGTCTCAAGCCTCCCATGTACTGGGAGTAAAAGTGCGCATCACCATGCCCAGCTCTTATTAAAAATATTGGTATTGAAAAGATACTAAGTCTGTAATTCTATATTTATTTATTTATTTATTTTGGTATTGGAGATTGAACCCAGGTGCAGTCTACACCCCCTAGCCCAGCCCTTTTTTTGTGTGTGTGGTACTACTGGGAATTGAACCCAGAGGCATTCTACCTCCAAGCTACATCCCCAGACCGATTTTATTTCCTATTTGGAAACAGGGTCTTACTAGGTTGCTGAGAGCCTCACTAAATTGCTGAGGCTGTCTTTGAACCTGTGATCCTCCAGTCTCAGCCTCCCAAGTAGTAGGATTACAAGCATGTGCTACCACACCCAGCTTTTTTTTTTTTTTTTTACTGTTAAACAATCTCGACAGGACCTGGCATGGCTTGTAATCCCAGTGCTTGGGAGGCTGAGACAGGAGGATCACAGGTTCAAGGACAGCCTCAGCAAGTAGTGAGACTCATCAACGTAGTGAGACCCTGTTTCCAAATAAGAAATAAAATCGGGCTGGGGGTGTTGCTCGAAGGTAGAATGCCTCTGGGTTCAATCCCCAGTACCATAGGAAAAAAAAAAAAACATTCTCGCCAGAATGATGAGAGTCTTACTACTCGCTGAGGCTGTCCTTGAACCTTCGATCCTATCTCAGCTTCCCAAATACTGGGATTACAAGTGGGCGCCACCATGCCCAGTTTTATTTTTATTTTATTTATTTATTTTTTGCGGTACTAGAGGTTGAACCCCGGGGCATTCTACATCTGAGCTACATCCCCAGCACTATTTTTTTTTTTTTTTTTTTTTGCAGTACTGGGGATTGAACCCAGGGGCATTCTACCTCCAAGCTACACCCCCAGCCCTATTTTTTGTTCTTTATTTCTAAACAGGGTCTCACTAAGTTGTAGAGGGCCTCACTAAGTAGCTGAGGCTGGCCGCAAACCTAGATCCTCCGATCTCAGCCTCCCAAATACTAGGATTATAAGCGTGCGCCACCACTCCTGGCTCCCAGCCCTATTTTTAATTTTTATTTTCGAAACAGTGTCTCACTAGGTTGAGAGTCTCACTACTTGCTGAGGCTGGCTGGGAACCTGTAATCCTCCTGTCTCAGCCTCCCAAGTACTGGGATTATAGGCATGTACCATCATGCCAGGCTTGCTTTTTTTTTTTTTTAAATAAGGTCTTGCTAAGCCAGGTGTGGTGGTACATGCAAATTTAAAAGAAGCTAAGTAAGCTCTCAAACTTTTTATTAAACTTCAAGACCTTTAGATTCTTGATTGATAGTCACTCAGGGATACCTTTGAAATAGGCCTAGACCATTGCTCACAAAATATAGAAAGTGAAATGTCTCATAGCTTAAAACTCCACAGTACATTTCAGGAGCTATTCCCCAGATGACTAGATCTTTTCAAGCCTAAATTTTTGTTCATGTGTCTTTTTCCAGACCATGTTCTTAACTCCTCATTCAAATATCATCATTTCTGTTTTTTTTTCTGGTGCTGGGGGTTGAATCCAGGGACATTCTACCTCCAAGCTACACCCCCAGCCCTATTTTACTTCTTATTTTGAAACAGGGTCTCACTAAGTTGCTGGGGCTGGCTGCGAACCTGCAATCCTCCTGTCTCATCCTCCCAAGTACTGGGATTACAGATGTGCGCCACCACACTAGGCAAGTATCATCATTTCTGAGGTATTCCCCATCATCTGTCTTCATATTGATCTCATCTTCCAAGTATACAGGTTAATAGAGCATTAATTATGAGGATGTTGTTGTTTTTTTGTTTTTGTGGTGCTAGGGGTTCAACTCTGGGCCTTATGCATGGTAGGCAAGTGCTCTACCACTGAGCTACATCCCCAGGGTTTTTCTTTTTTGATACTGGGGATGAAACCCAGGCCCTCCTGCATGCAAGACAAGTACTTGACCACTGAGCTACATGCTAGCACCCCAGAATCATGTTTTGTTATAACTTTATTTTGTGGTAATTGAACCTAAGGATGTTTTCTACCTTTGAGCTACAATCCCAACCCTTTTTTTTTTTTTTTTTTTTTTTTTTTGCAGTACTGGGGATTGAACCCAGGGGCATTTTACCTCCAAGCTACACCCCCGGGCCTATATTTTATTCTTTATTTTGAAACAGGGTCTCACTAAGTTGTGGAGGGCCTCACTAAGAAGCTGAGGCTGGCTGCAAACATAGATCTTCCCATCTCAGCCTCCCAAGTACTGGGATTACAATCATGCACCACCACACCCAGCTTTTTTAAATTTTTTGAGATAAATTGTGAACACCAGGGTAGAAAGCATATTTTACTTATCCAAATCCTAGCATAGAACTCAACACCCCCCTCAAAAAAAGTATTAACCCATTAAGTCCCATGTTTTTATTTCTGTAAATATTTCATTAAAATTAACAGATGCATTAAAATAGGTTGGAAATCATAATGTAGAGCTAATATGTTTTCTCATATATGTATATGAAATATATACTTATTTTTAAATGCTAAAATCAGCCAGGCATGGTGGCACACACCTGTAATCCCAGTACTTGGGAGGCTGAGACAGGAGGATCATAGGGTAGAGACCAGTCTCATCAACTTAGCGGAGTCCTCTGCCACTTAGTGAGACCCTGTTTCAAAATTTAAAAAAAGTCGAGTGTGGTGGCACACGCTTGTAATCCCAGTACTTGGGAGGCTGAGACAGGAGGATTGCAGATTCGAGGACAGCCTTAGCTAATAGACTTTCATCAACCTAGTGAGATCCTGTTTCAAAATAAAAATAAAATAGGGCTGGGGATGCCCCTGGGTCCTATCCGTAGTGCCACAAAAAATAAAACCTAAAAAATCTGGGCATGGTGGCATATGCCTGTAATCCAAGTACTTGGTAGTCTGAGACAGGAGGATCGTAGGTCCGAGGACAGCCTCCGCAACAGCGCAATACTCTCAGCAACCTGGTGAGACCCTGTTTCAAAAATAATAGGGCTGGGGGTGTAGCTCAGAGGTAGAATGCCTCTAGAGTCAATCCCAGTACCACACACGCAAAAAAAAAAAAAAAAAAATCCTATAATCATTTGCCTGTTACTTTTCTCAAAACAAATAGACCTCTAAAAATGTAATAATTATTTCAAAGTTACCATAGAGGCATATCCATTGCTCAACTTAAGTTTTTATGGGTGTTCCACATCTGGGGCATGGAACAAAATGGGTTAATCAAATCTGCAAAACAGAGGGAATTAACAAGACTAGATCTCTTTTCAGTCTGGGCTCCTCTTAATTGCCTCCTACAACTTCTTGTTTAAAGGCAGGGACTGCTGAGGACCTCCCCTGTGGCAATCTGATCCCAGCTCCATTCCTCTTCCAGAGAATGTCATGGTAACCACCATCCTTTGAGCCACATCTTACTCTGCAGCTGTGCTGCCTAGAGAAACCTCCTCCCTCTATCACCCCACTCCTATTCTAGATTTATTCCAGTTGCAAATTTAACTTACAATCTGAATATTGTGAAAATTTTAAGTACTAAATACAAAATCCATATTTGGCTTGTCCCAGATATCATATATTAATAAAAGTCATCTACAAGTGGGGTGCAGTGGTACTTGCCTGTAATCCCAGTTACTCAGGAAGCTGAGGCAGAAGTATTGCAAGTTTGAGGCCAACCTGGGCAACAATGAGACCCTGTCTCAAAATTTTAAAAATAAGCCGGGCGTGGTGGCACATGCTTGTAATCCCAGTACTTGGGAGGCTGAGACCAGAGGATCCAGGTTCACAACCAGCCTCAGCTACTTAGTGAGACCCTGTTTCAAAATAAAGAATAAAAAATAGGGCTGGGGGTGTAGCTCGGAGGTAGAATGCCCCTGGGTCCAATCCCCAGTGCCAAAAAATAATAAAATAAATTAAATTAAATTAAATTAAATGGGCTGGGGATGTAGCTCAGCAGCACAGTACCTCTGGGTTCAATCCCCATAACTGCAAAAAAATTATATAAAGATAAATAATTACTGTCTTATTTCTGGAGTAGTTGCTACTCGATATTTAGCCGGCAGCTGCCGCACTCTCTATGTACATCTAGCTCCTGCAAGTTGCAGAAGTCAGGACTGCTTCTGGCAAACCTCATTTAACTGGAAGTCTTGGCATTGAACTATAGTATGGAGGCATTTCCCAGCAAAAAGACAACGTGTGCTTTATTACTAACCTAGGCACTTGGAGGAAGGGAACACAGCTATCTTCCCAAGCTTGTAGCACCAGATGTCCCCAGGATAGAAAAAGGTTGTTGTTTTGATCAAGTAGGCTGTCTTTTTCTCTCTGGTAAGCAGTTTGGGGGCATCTGGTCTGCAGGGGCTGGCATTTAATTTAAAGATGTTGAGGCCTTAAAAGACTAAATTCAGCTGGGTGTGGTGATGCACACTTGTACTCCCAGTACTTAGGAGGCTGAGACAGGATCGTTGCAAGTTCAAGGACAGCCTCAGCAAGTAGTGAGATTCTCATCAACCTAGTGGGACACTGCTTCAAAATAAAAATAAGCCAGGAGTGGCACACGCTTATAATCCCAGTACTTGAGAGGTTAGACAGGAGGATCACAGGTTTCGGGCAGCGTCAGCAAGTAGTGAGACACTCATTAACCTAGTGAAGACCCTGTTTCAAACTAAACATAAAATAGGGCTGGGGATGTAGCTCAGAGGTAGAATGCCCTTGGGCTCAATCCCCAGTACCACACAAAGAAGAAATTAAAATAAATAAAATAAAAATAAACCGGGCCCAGTGGCACACACCTGTAATCCCAGAACTTGAGAGGCTGAGACAGGAGGATTGCAGGTTCGAGGACAGCCTCAGCAAGTAGTGAGACTCTCATCAACCTAGTGATACCCTGTTTCAAACTAAACATAAAATAGGCCTAGGGTATAGCTCAGAGGGAGAATGCTCCTGGGCTCTATCCCCAGTACCACAAAAAAATAAAATAAACTGGGCTCAGTGGCACACGCCTATAATCCTAGTATTTGGGAGGCTGAGACAGGAGGATTGCAGGTTCAAGGACAGCCTGAGCAAGTAGTGAGGCTCTGATCAACCTAGCAAGACCGTGTTTCAAAATAAAAATAAAATAGGGCTGAGAATGTAGCTTGGAGGTAGAATGCCCCTGGGTTCAATGCCCAATACCAAAAAAAATAATAAAATAGGGCTGGGGGTGTAGCGTGGAGGTAGAATGCCACTGGGCTCAATCCCCAGTACCACAAAAAATAAAAATAAAAAAAGCCTATGTTTGTGGGTCTCATCCTAATTAAAGCAAACTGTAGGGGCTGCTGCACTGAAGTCTATTTTTTTTTTCAGTACTAGAGATTGAACTCGGGCATTCTACCTCTGAGCTACACCCCCAGCCCTATTTTTTTTTTTATTCTTTATTTTGAAACAGGGTCTCACTAAGTTGCAGAAGGCCTCAGTAAGTAGCATGTACGCACGCTGAGGCTGGCCACGAACCCGGATCCTCGGGTCTCCACCTCCCAAAGTACTGGGATTACAAGCGTGCGCCACCACGCCCGGCTTGAAGTCTATTTTTAATAGCTCAGTTCAGGGTAGAGGGGAGCAGTGTCAAAATTAAAATTAGGCCAGGCGTGTGTGTGTTGCTAGAGATTGAACCCATCAGCATTCTACCTCCCATACTTTTTTAAATTTAAATTTTAAATTTTTTGTTTTGAAACTGTCTCATTAGGTTGCTGAGAGTCTAGCTATGTTGCTGAGGCTGCCCTTAAACCTGCGATCTTCTTCTCTCAGCCTCCCAAGTACTGGGATTATATATGTATGGCACCATGCCCAGTTAACCCACTACATTTTACTTTTTTTTTTTTGCTGTACTGGGGATGGAACCCAGGGGCATTCTACCTCTGAGCTACACCCCCAGCCCTGTTTTTTATTCTTTATTTTGAAACAGGGTGGCACTAAGTTGCGGAAGGCCTCACTAAGTAGCTGAGGCTATCTGCGAACCTGTGATCCTCCTGTCTCAGCCTCCCAAGTACTGGGATTATAGGCATGTGCCACCATGCCTGACTACACTGTTTTAAAATAAAAAAATAAGCAGGGCATGGTGGTGCACACTTGTAATCCCAGTACTTGGGAGGCTGAGACGGGAGGATCATAGGTTCGCAGCCAGCCTCAGCTACTTAGTGAGGCCCTCCGCAACTTAGTGCCACCCTGTTTCAAAATAAAGAATAAAAAACAGGGCTGGGGGTGTAGCTCAGAGGTAGAATGCCCCTGGGTTCAATCTCCAGAACCACAGGGGGAAAAGAAATGAGCTTGGCTCTGGCTTGGAGGTTGAACCCCTGTGCCTTCAGACCCAGTACCACACACACTTATGCACACACAAAATGGTTGGGTTTTTTTTTTGGTACTGGGGAAATGAACACAGGGACATTCTACCTCAGAGTTACGCCTCTATCTTGTTTTATTTTTTAATCTTGAAAACAGGGTCTCACTATGTTACAGAGAACATTGCTAAGTTACTGAAGCTAGCTTCAATGTGTGATCCTCCTGCCTCAGCCTCCCAAAAACTAGGATTACAGGTGTGAGCCACCATGCCCGGCTCACAAAAGGCTTTTTATGGGAAGGTTTAAGAGCCCTCTGTAAAGTCATGTATCTGTTTTTTTAATCCCACCTACTTCCTTTCCATAGTGTTCAGGGAAGCTGTAAGAAGCTGCAGTAATGTCTGATTTTGTGGAAAGCGAGGCTGAGGAGTCAGAGGAAGAATACAATGATGAAGGAGAAGTGGTCCCCCGAGTCACCAAGAAATTTGTGGAAGAGGAGGATGATGGTGAGGAAGCCCCAGCTGCAAGCTTCTCCCCACTATTGCTAAGCTTTGGATAGTTGGATTCTTGCTGATGAAAGACTCAGGCTGAGCACAGAAGTTCTCACACATGAGGTACCAGCTTGAGAACTTTCAATCATTCTTAAAAAATGCTCAGAGCATCTGTCTGCTGTATGCCAGGCATTGTACCTAGAAGTAGGAACACGAAACAGAGCTATTGTAGAGTTTACGTTAGTGGGAGGTGATAGATAGTAAATCAATAAAAAAATCTATAATATAATGTAGCCTTAGCAGTATTTATGCACCTAGTTTCCTATTGCTCTAGCCAAGCCTAACCTTTAGGATCACCAGCAGAGTAGGACCATGAAATGACTTTAAATGTGAAAAGGGAAACATAAGTTATATCAAAAGAATTATGGACAAAGAAAGAAATATAGCTGCTGAGTTTGTAATCTGAGGAAAACTATTAGTGGTTATAAAGCCTCTAATAATGATTTTGTAGAGGCAAAGTAATTAGGAAGATGATATTTCCTAAAGAGATGGTGAATGTAGAAAAGAAACCGTCTTTTCTACTCGTTGCTGCTCTAAGCCGATGACCACATTTTGTACTTCTGTACATGAACAGAAGAGTTAACATGGTACCAGGGTCATTAGGTTCAGGGCAGGTGAATAATTGCAGATAAGCAGGTGGCCCTTCCCCACCCACATCCAGTTCCCTCATCTCCATGCCTCAAACATACATGCTTTCCAGATGAGGAGGAGGAGGAGGAGAACCTAGATGATCAAGATGAACAAGGCAACTTGAAAGGCTTTATCAATGATGATGATGATGAAGATGAAGGGGAGGAAGATGAGGGCAGTGACTCTGGTGATTCAGAAGATGATGTTGGCCACAAAAAGAGAAAACGAAGTGAGTAATCTAGCCTTGGGTCAAAAGAGACTGGGGTAGAAGGTAGAATTTGGAGTGGGGAAGGGCCTCACCATTTCTATGGATAACACTTTGTTTTGTTCAGCATCTTTTGATGACCGCCTGGAGGATGATGATTTTGACCTCATTGAGGAGAATTTGGGTGTCAAAGTCAAACGAGGAGTAAGTGTATTCTTTGTCTTTGTCTCTGTGAGTAAAGGAAAAAGTCCTTGAAATTAAATGTCTCTTCTAGAGAGGAGGTACATCTGGAACAGTTTGGGGAACATCAGGGAGGAGAAAGATGCTCAATGTTGCTGTGCTGTAGAGCCTAGATTTGCATCCCAGATCTGGCTGCCTATTAGGAAAAGGCTTGTCACTTTAAGGTTCGGCCTTGTTGCTGAAAGATGATCACTCAGCATCTGCTTTCCCATCTCCCTTGGCTAAATAATTGTAGTAGGAAGATGGGAATGAGGCTGAAGTGTGGGCATTTTTATGCTAGATCCCCCTCAGATCCTAATATGGCAGGTTTTGTCATCAATAGCAAAAGTATCGGCGTGTCAAAAAAATGTCAGATGATGAAGACGATGATGAAGAGGAATATGGCAAGGAGGAACATGAAAAAGAGGCTATTGCAGAAGAAATCTTCCAGGATGGAGAAGGGGAGGAAGGACAGGAAGCTGTGGAGGCCCCCATGGCTCCTCCAGAGGAGGAAGAGGAAGATGATGAAGAGTCAGGTATGTGGTACTCGGCAGGGAGGCCAGTGTTTGGATGGATGGATGGGATTTCCTGGCCCCTAGAAACCGGATGGGAAACCATTCTCCAGCTACAGCTCCCACATTTGACAGAAATTCCTTTCCAGGAGCCTTCCTGTTCTTACTGGCAGGAATTAAAGCCAGCCCCTAACTCTAAGCGCTAACCTGTCCCTTCCCTACCCAGATATTGATGATTTCATTGTGGATGATGATGGACAGCCTCTGAAGAAACCCAAGTGGCGGAAGAAGCTTCCTGGATACACAGATGCGTAAGTGGGGTCTGGTACAAGGCGGTAAGGGCATTAAGCAGACCCACTCAGGAAGGAGATCAGTGGCCTCTGCTAGAAATGAGGCATCCCCAACTCTCAGCCATTTTGCTTCTGTGTCTCAGATAACCTCTACTAGGCAGTGATATCAGACTGCTCCTACAAGCCCTAGGAGCTCTCTCTGCATTCTAGGGCTTCTAAGGGATTAGGGTCGAGTCCCACATGGGCAAGGCTGCAGTATCCTTCTATGTGCAACTCCATGGTTATTCATTTATATACTGGCTTCTAAACGTAATTTTGTGAAAAAGTGGTGCCTACATCAAAGCTTGAAGGTCTGAGAGTTTTTACTCTAAGAGAATCCCATAATGCCTTAGCAGAAGATGGATCCACTGAGCCGAGTCTGGACCCATGTGCCCTGCTGCTATTTAATTTGTGTCACTGGCAGGTGCCAAAGATGGGCTTTTTATCCTCTGATAAACAAGTTTGCCCAGAAATATTTCCCCAACTACACCTTAATTCCACAGTGAATATGTTTCTTTTATTTACTTTCCTTCTAACCTTCTTAGTTCCCTAAGGCAAGTAAAGGATCTCTGCAGAGGCTACATTGTTCTCCTTTCACCCACAGAGCCTTGCAGGAAGCCCAAGAGATCTTCGGCGTAGACTTCGACTATGATGAATTTGAGAAATACAATGAGTATGATGAAGAACTGGAGGAAGAGTATGAGTATGAGGATGATGAGGCCGAAGGTGAAATCCGAGTGCGCCCCAAGAAGACCACGAAGAAGCGTGTGAGCCGCAGAAGCATCTTTGAGATGTATGAGCCCAGTGAGCTGGAAAGCAGCCACCTCACAGATCAGGATAATGAAATCCGAGCCACTGACCTGCCTGAGAGGTTCCAGGTAAGAAACCACCAGCTTCTGCCTTCTCCTGATCCACCATCACCTTGTAGCCAAGAAACAATCTCACGGTGATCTGACATTGAGTAGCATCCAGCATAGGCTTTGAACCCCATGTGACCAAGGTCCAGGGAATCCAGCTGTTAGAGGAGGAAAGGCAGACAGTCATTCTGCTTGCAGGTCTTAAAGTGGCACTCCAGCAAATCTATGACGTGCTTATTGTATGTCAGATGACTGTCCTGGGAATGGAAACGTGTGCCAGAGGATCACTTATTTCAGTCCATAAGTGGTGTGTGTTTTTCTTAAGAGATATACAAGAGAATCTCACCCTTTTATCTGCTGCAGCTCCGTTCCATCCCAGTCAAGGGGGCTGAAGATGATGAATTAGAAGAGGAGGCTGACTGGATCTACAGGAATGCTTTTGCCACACCAACCATTTCTCTACAGGTACCCAAAAAAGATCCTTAGGTTTTGACACAAGCCAGAAGCCACTTGATTAAGATAGGGAGCCACTCCTGCCCTGCCCCATGTATCTATGTGCCTGGTATAGAAAAGTGTGTATGTGTGTGAGTGTGAGTGATTTTTCTAAGTTTCATCAGACAAGGCCATCCTCTGTTATGAAGCAGTTTCTATGTGGTATGACAAAGCAGATAACAGTCTTAATATTTCTTTTTCTTTCACTACTTAGGAGAGCTGTGATTACCTAGACCGAGGCCAGCCAACCAGCAGCTTCAGTCGAAAAGGGCCCAGCACAATTCAGAAGATAAAAGAGGCCCTGGGCTTCATGCGAAATCAGCATTTTGAGGTAACTGACTCAAGCTTTTTATAGCCTATTGGTTACAGGTGCAGATGATGAAGGAAAAGGTAGCTGTCAAAGTAGAGTGGGGACTCCTTTTCCCTGTCCTCAGAAGTAGTCTCTTAACTCAAGAAGTTTTAGAATCAACAAAGACTCTAGTGGTCACGAGGACACGGCTACCCTGTCTGTAGCATTATCTTCTCTTACTGGGGATCACACTGTACCCTGGATGGGCCTGTGGGGGAGGCCAGGCTTCTGACTATTGAATTTCCTAGAGCCTTTTGTCCAGAAATGGTTATCCTCTGGCAGAGGGGATCCTTGCAGCTCTTTCTTCTGGGTGACTTCAGTCTCCTTGCCACCCTAGGTGCCTTTTATTGCCTTCTACCGAAAGGAGTATGTGGAGCCCGAGTTGCACATCAATGACCTGTGGAGGGTGTGGCAGTGGGATGAAAAGGTAACATGGACATGTGGCTCACAAGGAGCTGTGGGTCGGGTTGGTCACCACTACTACCAGGGTACTACACACCCAACACACACACTGGATCTCCTGATGGGGCAGCCTTGGGTCTCCAGGGCTGAGTACCAGTCCTCACTCCTGCCTTATCCTGCCTGCCCTAGTGGACCCAACTGAGGATCCGCAAAGAGAACCTGACACGGCTGTTTGAGAAGATGCAAGCTTATCAGTATGAGCAAATCTCTGCTGACCCTGACAAACCTCTTGCTGATGGCATCCGGGCTCTGGACACCACCGACATGGAAAGGTAGCACACGCAGGGTTTGTTCCATGATAGGGAACCTCCAGGAACAATGTTACCATACAGAATTCATGACACACAGCCCTAGCCCTTAGAAATCCAACTTGTCAGCACATCAAAGATGATCTTTCAGCCGGGGTGGTGATGCACACCTGTAATCCCATACTTGTGAGGATGAGACGGGAGGCTCGCAGGTTCAAGATCAGCCTCAACAACTTAGTGAGGCCCTCTGAAACTTAGTTTTTTGTTTTTTTTTTTTTTTGGTTTTGGTCCTGGGGATTAAGCCCAGGGGCATTCTACCTCAGAGATACACCCCAAGCCCGATTTTATGTTTAGTTTGAAACAGGGTCTCTAGGTTAATGAGAGTCTCACTACTTGCTGATGATGTCCTTGAACCTGCGATCCTCCCGTCTCAGCCTCCCAAGTACTGGGATTACAAGCCTGTGCCATCATTCCCGGCTTTGAAACTTAGTTTCAAAATAAAAACTAAAAGTCAGGAGTTATTGTGTATCTTCCCTGGCCTCCCCCCCCCCCCAAATATTAGGGATTGAACTCAGAGGCATTGTACCACTGAGATACATCCCCAGCTCCCCTCCCCTTTGTGTGTGTGTGGTACTGGGGATTGAATCCAGGGGCTGTCTATCTCAAAGCTACATCCCCAGCTCTTTTTATTTTTCTTTTCTTTTTTTTTTTTTTTGCAGTATTGGGGATTGGATCCAGGGGCATTCTACCACTGAGCTACACCCCCAGCCCTATTTTTTATTCTTTATTTTGAAACAGGGTCTCACTAAGTTGTGGAGGGCCTCACTAACTGAGGCTGGCCGTGAACCCGGATCCTCTGGGTTCAGCCTCCCAAGTACTGGGATTACAAGCGTGCGCCACCATGCCCGGTTTTTTGTGGGTTTTTTGGTTTTTGGGGATGGAACCCAGAGGCATTCTACCTCCAAGTTATACCCTCAACCTGATTTTATTTCTTATTTGGAAACAGGGTCTCACTAAGTTGCAAGGCTGGCTTCAAACCTGTGATCCTCCTGTTTCAACCTCCCAAGTACTGGGATTACAAGCGTGTGCCACCATGCCCGGCTCATTTTTTAATTTAGAAAGAGTCAGTTGCTGAGGCTGGCTTCGAATCTGTAATCCTGTCTCAGCCTCCCAAGTGCTGGGATTACAAGCATGCGCCACCACATCCAGCTACTTTTTTTTTTTTTTTTTTGCTAAATTGCCCAAGCTGGCCTGGAACTCGAGATCTGTCTTCCTGGGATTACAGGGATGGACCACACCTGGCTATTCTGAGTCTTTGTTGATTGGAGAATGCAGGCACCCATCCTACTTGGGATCTTGCCTCCTGGGAATTGGACTTTTTATTTTTTTATTTTTTTTATTTTTTTGCAGTGCTGGGGATGGAACCCAGGGGCATTCTACCTCCGAGCTACACCCCCAGCCCTATTTTTTTTTATTTTTTGTTTTGAAATAGGGTCTCATTAAGTTGCAGAGGCCTCACTAAGTAGCTAAGGCTGGCTGTGAACCCAGATTCTCCAGTCTCAGCCTCCCAAGTACTGGGATTACAAGCTTGCGCCACCATACCCGGCTGGAATTGGACTTTTTATAGCAAACCTGAGTGATGACTGAGTCACTTCCCCAGTGATGACTGAGATCTTATGTCCCTTCCCTTCAGGCTCAAGGATGTACAGTCAATGGATGAGCTGAAAGATGTCTATAACCATTTCTTGCTTTACTATGGCCGCGATATCCCCAAGATGCAGAACGCTGCCAAGGCTAGCCGCAAGAAGCTGAAGCGTGTAAGGGAAGAGGGAGATGAAGGTGAGTGCTAGAAAAGAAAGCCTATAGCAGAGGCTACTTGTTCTGTAGTCCTGCCATGGCTTGTAGTGGACGCTACTTGTTCCATAGTCCTGCCACAGAAAGCTGCTATTCTAGGCTGCTGCCGACAAGAAGTCTCTTGCATGAAATGAAACAGAGTCAAATATGATAATATGGAAAAAATTATATTTAATAATTGGGATGTTTGGAGAGGAGGCAGCTTGAATCTCCTCGCCTCCTGCAGACAGCACTTTACTTTTGTAGAAGCATTAAACAAGGCATCATAAAAGATGATTAAACACAGAAGCCAGCAAATTGTTACAGGTCAAGATAAGGAAAGACAGGCAGTCATGTGACAAACTTAGAGGAAGGAAGGGTTAAACATTACTGGAAGGAGAAGACATAAAAGACCACACTTTTTTATCGGTTCCATGAGGTCACTTGGAATTTGTCTGCTTACGGACAAATCCCACCCAGCGAGTATATGTACTCAGCTTGAGCTGGTCCAAGATGTTAATCTCAGTGTGTGGGCCTAAAATGGCTCCCAACAAAAACCCAGGGACTTGATTGGGGTATCTCCAAGGATGTCCTCAGCTGGGTGCTCTTTGGGGCTTCTCAACATGTGTCATGTTCTGGGAGTGATTAGAAACTAGAGCCTAACTCCCCATGCATTTTCTTCCCAGGTGAAGGCGAAGAGGCAGAAGATGAAGAGCAGAGGGGTCCAGAGCTCAAGCAGGCCTCCCGCCGAGACATGTATACCATCTGCCAGAGTGCAGGGCTAGGTAACAAACAGCCAATTTCTTTAGGACCTGGGCATTCTACCCTTGAGCAAGGGAGTTAGCCAAGAGAAGACTGATGGGTAGGAAGACGAAAGGATATATTAGTTAATCACCAATCCAGTGTTGAACCAGCCTACTATATGTCTCCATAAGCACTTGCTCCCCCTACCCTATGGTATTAGTCCAGCCTATCCCTAAATTCCTGAAGTAATAAAAAACACAATCTAGCTGAGTATGGTGGCACACGCCTGTAATCCCAGTACTTTAGAGACTGAGACAGAAGGATAGAGGACAGCCTCAGCAATGTAGCAAGTCTCTCAGCAACCTAGTAAGACTCTTTCAAAATAAATGGAGTAGGGGTATGACTCAGAGGTATAATGCCCCGGGTTCAAAAAGAGAAAGAAACTAATTAATCAGAGAAAAAGTGTATCCTATTTCTTTCTTTCTTTCTTTCTTTTTTTTTTTGTGGTACTGGGGATTGAACCCAGGGTCTTCTACCTCCAAGCTACACCTCCAACCCTATTTTTTATTGTTTATTTTGAAACAGGGTCTCACTAAGTTGCGGCTGGCTATGAACCCGGATCCTCTGGTCTCAGCCTCCCAAGTACTGGGATTACAAGCATGTGCCACCACGCCTGGCTTATTTCTTCTCTTTTTAAATCCAGGTACATTCTACCTCTGAACTACATTCCCCAGCCCTATTTTATTTTTATTTTTATTTTTATTTTTATTTTTTATTTTTATTTACTTATTTTTTGCAGTACTAGGGGTTGAACCCAGGGGCATGCTACCCCCAAGCTACACCCCAGCCCTATTTTTTATTCTTTATTTTTGAAACAGGGTGTCACTAAGTTGCAGAGGGCCTCACTAAGTAGCTGAGGCTGGCTTTGAACTTGTGGTCCTCCTGTTCCAGCCTCCCAAGTACTGGGATTACAAGTGTGTGCCACCACACCTGGCTTATTTTATTATTTTTATTAATATTTTTGTAGTACTGGGGATGGAACCCAGGGGCATTCTCCCTCTGAGCTACACCCTCAGCCTTTTTTTTTTTTTTTTTTTTTTTTTTTTTTTTTTTTTTTTTTTTTTTTTTTTTTTTTTTTTTTTTTTTTTTTTTTTTTTTTTTTTTTTTTTTTTTTTTTTTTGCGGTACTGGGGATTGAGCTACACCCCCGGCCCTATTTTTTATACTTTATTTTGAAACCGGATCTCGCGAAGTTGCGGAGGGCTTCACTAAGTAGCTGAGGCTGGCCGCAAACCCGGATCCTCCGGTCTCCACCTCCCAAGTACTAGGATTACAAGCGTACGCCACCACGCCCAGCCCCAGCCTTATTTTTTATTCTTTATTTTGAAACAGGATCTCACTAAGTTGCAGAGGACCTCACTAAGTAGCTGAGGCTGGCCGCGAATCTGCAATCCTCCTGTCTTAGCCTCCCAAGTACTGGAATTACAAGCGTGCGCCACCATGCCTGGCTTTTATTTTTATTTTGAAACAGGGTCTCACTAAGTTGCGGAGGGTCTTGCTAAGTTGCTGAGGTTGGCTACGAACCTGCAGTCGTCCTGTCTCAGCTTCCCAAGTACTGGAAATACAAGCACGTGCCCCCACGCCTAACTCCTCCAGCCCTATTTTATTTTTAATTTTGCAACAGTCTCACTAAGTTGCAGAGGGCCTTGCTAAGTTGCTGAGGCTGGTCTCAAACCTGCAATCCTCCTGTCTCAGCCTCCCAAGTATTGAGATTATAGGCATTTGCCTGGCTCATCCTATTTCTTATGCCTTGTAAAAGCCCCTTGGTTGCTTAAAGCCAGTTTATTCATTGTCTTAACAGCCTGGTCCTGCTTATTCATGGCCCCTTTAAATTCCAGTGCCCAGAAGACTATAAGCCAGGAGGTTTGTCAGCCCCATACTACTACCTTTCTTTTTACTCTCCTGTTTGCTTTAGATGGCCTGGCCAAAAAGTTTGGGCTTACTCCTGAGCAGTTTGGGGAGAACCTCCGGGACAGCTACCAGCGGCACGAGACAGAGCAGTTCCCTGCAGAGCCTTTGGAGCTGGCCAAGGATTATGTTTGCAGGTAGGCATGCAGCAGATGACTAGCAGGAAGTGTGGGGCCTTCACACCAAGACCCCTCAACCTGCAGCTCCACTGTTTTCCCTACAGCCAATTCCCTACTCCAGAAGCTGTGCTGGAAGGTGCTCGCTACATGGTAGCACTGCAGATTGCCCGTGAGCCCCTTGTCCGGCAGGTGCTGAGGCAAACCTTCCAGGAGAGAGCCAAGCTAAATATAATGCCTACCAAGAAAGGTAGAAAGGTGAGCTCAGAAGGGCTTGGATCCCGGCTCTCTGATTGAAGTGAGTCTTGTGCCTTCCACATAGCTGATGTGTCTGCCTTCAAGCACAGAGGCAGTCTTTTCTCCCAGGGCTGAGCCCTGCCTATCCATAGGCTTAACGATTCCCTCTCAATTTGTACAGGATGTGGATGAGGCCCATTATGCTTATTCCTTCAAGTACTTAAAGAACAAGCCTGTTAAAGAACTGAGAGATGACCAGTTCCTCAAGATAGGCCTGGCAGAAGATGAAGGGCTCCTCACCATTGACATCAGCATAGATATGAAGGGAGTGGAAGGGTAAGCAAAGCCCTGGGCTGGGGGGCTCATTGGAGAAGGCTGGTGGAAGGAGGGGTGCCCCCAGAATGCGAACCACCAATTCAGAGTTGAGCAAGCCATTGTCCCTGGCTCACTCACAGTGTTCCTGGATATCTGTGTGTCACCTTTTCTAACACCACAACTTTGTATCTCCTTCAGCTATGGCAGTGATCAGACATATTTTGAAGAGATCAAACAATTTTACTATCGAGATGAGTTTAGCCACCAGGTGCAGGAGTGGAACCGGCAGCGCACCATGGCCATCGAGCGAGCTTTACAGCAGTTCCTATATGTGCAGATGGCCAAAGAACTCAAGAACAAGCTGCTGGCTGAGGCCAAGGAGTATGTCATAAAGGTAAGGACAGAAATCTGGCACAGTTGTACATGCCTGTAATCCCAGTGACACAGGAGTCTGAGGCAGGAAGATTATATGTTTGAGGCCAGCCTAGGCAACTTAGCAAGATCCTGTCTCAAAATTATAAAAAGGACTAGGGATGTAGCTCAGTGGTAGAGCACTTGCTTAGCATGTGTGAGGCCCTGGGTTCCATCTCCAGGACCATAAAAAAATGAGGACAGAGACTCATTCTCTGTAGTTGTTTCATTTCCCTAAGCTAGAGCTGAGAGTGAAGGAATCCCATAGCCAATGGAGATTCACTGGGGGCAAGCAGAGCATAATCTGAGAGAGGCAGGACGAATGTGAGCTCACATCCAAGAGCTCTCTACCTGAGGAACCTCTTCCCTTTCTTTGCCCACTCATCCACACATTCCTTGTTGATGTCTCTGTTGTCTACACCGTCCTGTTTCCAAAAGCAGGTTTATAAGCCTGCAAAGGGGCTAGGAGCATGTGCACATAGGAATACACATGCCGGTATCTCGTTCCTTAGTGCACTTGGTGACCCTGATGACCATAGTGTCTGGTGTGTCTCCTTTCTAGGCCTGTAGCCGAAAGCTCTACAACTGGTTGAGAGTGGCGCCCTACCGACCAGATCAGCAGGTAGAAGAAGATGATGACTTTATGGATGAGAACCAAGGAAAGGGCATTCGAGTCCTAGGCATTGCTTTCTCCTCTGCCAGGTACATGCCTGTTCCTGCTGCCCTGCAGAGTCTCTTACCTGTCTTCTTCATTTTGTTCTCTTTTTTATAGCTTCGTATTTCTGATTTTTACACTGTTCTTTTTCTGTCTTGCTGGCAGAGATCACCCTGTCTTTTGTGCACTGGTCAATGGTGAAGGAGAAGTGACAGACTTCCTCAGGCTGCCCCATTTTACCAAACGGCGAACTGCATGGAGAGAAGAAGAGCGGGAAAAGAAGGCAAGTCTCCAGGATGGGGGTTAACAAGTGGACCTCTGGAGTACGTTGTATAAATACTTCAGTGGGACAAGTATTATGGTCTAGAGCGACATCCCATGCAGAGACCCTGATTATCTCTGCTCTGGTCACTTCTCACCTCTTGGGATCAGTGTCATTCGTGGGCAGTAGATGGCACTCTTGTCATCTGATGCAGCACTTGCTGCTGGCTGGAGGCCAGTCCCTAGGCCGTGTATGCTTCTAGGGCTGCTTTTGCTGACACTGTTCTCACCAGCATCTGGGTCAGACTGTTCCAGGAACTGAAAGCCATTGGGGCATTAAGCCAGTCTTTTCCTGCTTTAGCCTTTCCACCGCTCTTTTTCCAAGAAAAGAAGAATTTGAATTCATCTAGTTTGTACACTTAAGAATTTATTTCCTACTGATATATTACTTTTTGTGGGGGGGGGTACTGGGGATTGAACCCAGGGGCATTCTACCTCTAAGCTACACCCCCAGCCCTATTTTATTTTTTATTTTTGAAACAGGGTCTCATTAAGTTGCGGAGGACCTCACTAAATTGCTGAGGCTGGCCAAGAACCTGCGATCCTCCTATCTCAACCTCCCAAGTACTGGGATTACAAGTGTGCGCCACCACACCCAGCTACAATTTTAAGCTTTTATTCTAAAAGAACAAAAGCTTGTTAGCAATTATTTTTATTTTATTTTTTTTTTTTTGTGTGGTACTGGGGATTGAACCCAGGGGCATTCTACCTCTGGGCTACCCCCCCAGCCCTATTTTTTTCTTTATTTTGAAACAGGGTCTCACTAAGTTGCAGAGGGCCTCACTAAGTAGCTGAGGCTGGTCGCGAACCTGCGATCCTCTGGTCTCAGCCTCCCAAGTACTGGGATTATAAGCGTGCGCCACCACACCTGGCTTACCAATTATTTTTAAAATTTATAAAATGGAAATCAGCATATCAGTATAGTAGGCTATGATTTGTAGAAATAAGACCGGTTATGTTTAGTTGACCATACCCAAGTTTAAGCAGGAGTATAATAAACTTGAGAAATATTAACAAATGTATAATACTCAAACCAAAGTCCCCAGGCTCCTTGTCTGTTTTCTGATTAGACAACATGTGATACATCATGTCTAACATTCAGCTTCCTATTTAAAGAGGGGCAGAGACTAGGCACCCACCCCACTAGGCTATAGTTATGTAGGAGATCATCTATATATACCCCAGCTGGATTTGGGAGATGACAAAGAGGTCTTGAATTATTCTACTTAGGAAATTAGCAGGGTATTTGAAAGTTAGGAGCAGTGCAAGAGAGGAAAAGATGTGCATTGTTTGTATTTTTTGTTTTTCAACAGGGCCTCACTAGGTTGCTGAGAGTTTCGCTACACTGTTAAGGCTGTCCTCCTGTCGTACCCAAATTCTCCTAAGTACTGGGGTTATAGGGCATGCACCAATATGCCTGTCTCAAAATAAAAAAAATACAAAGGAGCCGGGTGTGGTGTATACACTTGTAATCCCAGTACTTGGGAGGCTGAGACAGGAGGATCGCAGGTTCGTGGCCAGCCTCAGCTACTTAGTGAGACCCTCCATAACTTAGTGAGACCCTGTTTCAAAATAAAGAATAAAAAATAGGGCTGGGGTTGTAGCTCGGAGGTAGAATGCCCCTGGGTTCAATCCCCAGTTCTGCAAAAAAAAAAAAAAAACAAAGGGCTGGGGGTGTAGTTTGGAGGTATAGCACCCCTGGGTTCAATCCCCAGTGCCTCCCCAACAGAAAACTAGAACCAACAGGAAATAACAAAGAAACCAAAAAACTAGGGTCGGTGACTAAGTATTAGTGGGAGATATTTTCATTTACAATAAAAGAAAACTGTTTCCTAACTATCCATCCTTCATATCTGGCTAGTGGCCAGTAGTATCACTGAATGAGTTCTAGTTAATGGAACTATTAAGCAGAAGCAGGCTGACCAACCATCTGTCCAAGGACAGGTGGGAATGTGCCCTTGGTGGCAGCCTGGACCAAATATCTTCTGAAAACCTTCTAGTTTTCCTATTTTCTGGTCTTACAAGATCTCAAGCTATATCGGGGGAAAAAACTATTTGAAATCTCTCCATGCTCAGAGCCATTCAATTCCAGATTTCTTTCTGTACAGGCTCAAGACATTGAAACCCTAAAGAAATTTCTTCTGAACAAGAAACCTCATGTGGTGACAGTTGCAGGAGAGAACAGGTAGGGGTACCAAGGCACTGGGCCAGGCCAAGTTTAAGGCTGTTATCCAAGAACCATGCATCTGCTATTGTTGAATCTGGCATATGCCTGTGAGAGTATGGGTTTGTGCTTGGCTCTAGTGTTGATATCCTCATGGGGTATCCTGGGGATGTTGTTCTCTTTGACTTTAAAGCTCTTTTCTGGGGATGTAGCTTAGCAGTAGAATGCCCCTGGGTTCAATTCCCAGTACCAAAAAAAAAAAAAAGCTCTTACCTCCCCACCCCATCCCAGTCAGGACACTATTCATCCCTGAGAAAATAAAACCATTGACTAATATTTCTCATCCCTTCAGGGACGCCCAAATGTTAATAGAGGATGTGAAGCGCATTGTGCATGAGCTGGACCAAGGCCAACAGCTGTCTTCTATTGGGGTGGAGCTAGTTGACAACGAGTTGGCCATTCTCTATATGAACAGCAAGAAGTCAGAGGTAATGCTGGAGCCCCACCCTTAGGGCCAGCCCAGGAAAGTACTACAAATTCCAGCTAGATTTAATAGGGAAACAGGTTATCAGGGGCTCAGAACTACAACTTTTCACTTACCCATGCAGAGATTTTCCATATTGCCAGTTAATGGTTTCAGATTGGGAACCCCAGAAATTAAATTGATCCCAGGAAAAGGGGTCCCAGAAGAGAAAGTGGCTTTCAGCCAGAACGGTTTAGATTTCCTCTTGTTGTCACTAAAGGGACTTTAAGGCCCAGCTCACCCTCATTTGACTCTAGGCAGAGTTTCGGGATTACCCTCCAGTACTGAGGCAGGCTGTCTCCCTGGCCCGGCGTATCCAAGACCCCCTGATAGAATTCGCCCAGGTGTGCAGTTCTGATGAAGACATCCTGTGTCTCAAGTTTCACCCCTTGCAGGTGAGTAGACGTGGTAGGAAGTCTAGGTGGGTGGAAAGACACAGTAACCTTATCCCTGCCTGCTGTGTCTCAATAGGAGCATGTTGTGAAAGAGGAGCTGCTCAACGCCTTGTACTGTGAATTTATCAACCGAGTCAATGAGGTTGGGGTAGATGTCAATCGTGCCATTGCCCATCCTTACAGCCAGGCCTTGATCCAGTATGTCTGTGGCCTGGGACCTCGGAAAGGGACCCACCTCCTGAAGGTAGGATTGGGTTGAGTCAGAAAATAGAGTCCAGGTGTGTGTCACACACCTGTAATCCTGACTACTCAGGCAACTGAGACAGTATTGCAAGTTTGAAGCCATCCTAGGCAATTTAGCAAGAACATGTCTACCAAAATAAAAATTTTAAAAAGGGTTGGGATATAACTTAGAGTGGTAGAGTGTACCTGGGTTCAACCTCCAGTGAAAGGAATGAAGGAAAGAAAGAAAGAAAGGGAGGGAAAGAAGAAGGGGAAGGGGGAGGAGAAGAGGGAGGTAAACAGTTACTGTTACTGTTTCATTGAGAGTGAAGAGATAATTTTAGCCAGGTATGGTGATGCACACCTATAATCCCAGTACTTGGGATGCTGAGACAGGAGGTTCTCAAGGCCAGCCTCAGCAACCGAACAAGACCCCCATAACTTAGGGAGACCCTGTTTCCAAATAAAAAAATAAAACAGGGCTGGGGGTATAGCTCAGAGGTAGAATCCCCTGAGTTCAATCCCTAGCACAAAAAAAAAAAAAAAGGTGTATTGTTAGAATGATTTGACAGATCAGGAAGATCAGGGTCTGAGCAATAAGGCACCTTGTCCAGAATAACTCAACTAGTGAGTCACAGTCTCATTTAAGACCCAGGTAGCCAGTTATGCTCTTCACTACACTAGTGACTCAAGGAAAAGATGACCACAAGCTGTGATTTAAATAGAGGAAAAAACAACGGAAGGCTAGATGCAAAGCTCAGGACAGTGGAGTTTTTTCTATTAACAAGAAAAAGGATTTCATTATTTATTTATTTATTTATTTATTTATTTATTTTTGCAAACCTGGCTTAAGAAAAAGGATTCCAATCAGAAGGGAGCATTCTGGGGGCTTCAAAAGTATTGGTGAAAGCTGGGCATGGTGGTGCATGCTTGTAATCCCAGGACTTGGGAGGCTGAGACTGGAGGATCTGGGTTCACTGCCAGCCTCAGCTACTTAGTGAGGCCCTCCGCAATTTAGTGAGACCCTGTTTCCAAATAAAGAATAAAAAATAGGACTGGGGGTGTAGCCTGGAGGTAGAATGCCCCTGGGTTCAGTCCCCAGTACCACCAAAAAAAAAAAAAGTATTGGTGAGCCAGGTGTGGTGGCGCACACTTGTAATCCCAATATTTGTAATCCCAGTGAGACAGGAGGATCGCAGGTTCACGGCCAGCCTCAGCTACTTAGTGAGGCCCTCCGCAACTTAGTGAGACCCTGTTTCCAAATAAAGAATGAAAAATAGGACTGGGGGTGTAGCTTGGAGGTAGAATGTCCCTGAGTTCAACCCCAGTACTACAAAACATCTTTTTTTTTATTTGTTTTGGTACTGTAGATTGAACCCAGGGACATTCTACTTCCAAACTACACCCCAGCCCTATTTTATTTTATTTATTTTATTTTTTTGCGGTCCTGGGGATTGAACCCAGGGGCATTTCACCTCTGAGCTACACCCCCAGCCCTATTTTTTATTTTTTATTTTTTATTTTTTATTTTGACAAAGGGTGTCACTAAGTTGCGGAGGGCCTCATTAAGTAGCTGAGGCTGGCCGCAAACCTGTGATCCTCCTTTCTTAGCCTCCCAAGTACTGGGATTACAAGCATGTGCCACTACACCCGGCTAGCATTGGTAATCTTTTTCTTTTTTTTTTTTTTTTTTTTTTTTTTTTTTTTTTT
>PVJS01017490.1:0-36112 GCA_004027185.1 Glis glis
GTACTGAGATTGAACCCAGGGACATTCTACCTCCAAGCTACACCCCAGTCCTATTTTTTTATTCTTTATTTTGAAACCGGGTCTCACTAAATTGCAGAGGGCCTCATTAAGTAGCTGAGGCTGGCCATGGACCCGGATTCTCCCAAGTACTGGGATTACAAGCATGCGCCACCACGCCCGGCTCATGGTAACTATTTTAAGAGTTATTATGTACAGGACAGGATGCTGGCTAGGGAACATTTAATGTTGGTCCCACGCCTTGTGTGTTGTCCATATGCAAAAACCCTCATGTTTGCGATTCTTTTCTTCCTATTTTTTTTTCTGTGTCTGTTTTGATTTGCGATGATTGGAAATCCTAGAGCAAGAAAGAAAAGGTTTCCCAAAGCAGTCTAAACTTTTTAATTGCTGATTGAGTTTTGCTCGTCCGTGATACAGCTGCAGACGCCTGTGGGCTATAAAATACCACTACATTCGTGCGTTTCAGTATGGTTTTTTACTTGTAAGCCAAATGCCATGGAACATCCAGATCCTTTATGTACTTATTATCAACACTCAGGGGAAAAAAAGGATTAGGAGCACTGAGCAGAAAGTGTCTTTAAGTTTCAACCCCCCTGCATGCAGATACTGGCCTCTCGCTCCAGGAATTTAACCTCCACATCTCTGCTTGCAGGCAAAATGAAGGACCGGCTCGCAGAACTTCTGGAGTTGTCCAAGAACTATGACCAACAGTTCCCCGACGGGGACGATGCCTTCGACTCTCCCCACGAGGACATCGTGTTCGAGACCGACCACCTCCTGGAGTCCTTGTACCGAGACATCCAGGACCTGCAGGAGGAAAACCAGCTGCTGATGGCCGACGTGAAGCGGCTGGGCAAGCAGAACGTGCGCTTCCTCACGTCCATGCGGCGCCTCAGCAGCATCAAGCGCGACACCAACTCCATCGCCAAGGCCATCAAGGGCCGGGGCGAGGGCATCCACCGCAAGCTGCGCGCCATGCGGGAGCTGAGCGAGGCGGCCGCGGCGCAGCACGGCGCGCACTCGGCGGTGGCGCGCATCTCGCAGGCGCAGTACAGCGCGCTCATGCGCACCTTCCAGCAGGCCATGTTCGAGTACAACCAGGCGGAGATGAAGCAGCGCGACAACTGCAAGATCCGCATCCAGCGCCAGCTGGAGATCATGGGCAAGGACGTCTCGGGCGACCAGATCGAGGACATGTTCGAGCAGGGCAAGTGGGACGTGTTCTCCGAGAACCTGCTAGCCGACGTGAAGGGCGCGCGGGCGGCGCTCAACGAGATCGAGAGCCGCCACCGCGAGCTGCTGCGCCTGGAGGGCCGCATCCGCGACGTGCACGAGCTCTTCCTGCAGATGGCCGTGCTGGTGGAGAAGCAGGCCGACACGCTGAACGTCATCGAGCTCAACGTGCAGAAGACCGTGGACTACACCGGTGAGGCCAAGGCGCAGGTGCGCAAGGCCGTGGAGTACAAGAAGAAGAACCCCTGCCGGACCATCTGCTGTTTCTGCTGCCCGTGCATCAACTAGCGCTGCCCCCGTCCAGCCCCGGCGGGAACCACTCAGCCCGGCCGGGAAGGACCCCAGGCCCCCAGGCCCTCTGCGCTGGGCCCAGAGGTCCCGACACCTTGGAGAAAGAAGAAACGCGGAGTTCAAGAATTGGAACCCAGCCGGGAGTAGACCAAACATGGAGCAGGGTGTGGTGGTACTCACCTGTAATCCCAGTACTTGGGAGGTGAGACAGGAGGATCGCAGGTTCAAAGCCAGCCTCAGCAATTTAGCAAGACTTTCAGAAATTTAGCAAGACCCTGTTTCCAAATAAAACATAAAATAGGGATAGGGGTGTAGCTCAAAGGTAGAATGCCCCTGGGTTCAATTCCCCACACCCCCCTAAAAAAAGAATTGTAACCCAGCCCTTGCTCAGAAGGACAGCTGTTACCATCCAGTGGTTCTTCAGTAAAGACAGGTTCCTAATGAGTCGTGTGACGTGATTACAGGACACATTAGTGTCGCTGTCCTCGTGGGAGTCCAGGAACTGACATATCTGACTGCAGAGTGGTACCCCAGGTATGCCTCCTAATGAAGACTTAGGAGGAAGGCACTTTTGCATCTGCTAATAGTTCGCACTCATTATCAAAGCAAATTTGTTTGCCCTCCCCTCGCAGTTCCTTGGTTCTGTTCAATTTCTGGTGAAACTGACCTTCATTTCTGATTCATCTGATTTCCGCTGTGATTCCTGCCTAGAGGTAGGCCTCTTTCTGCTCACCTCCCCTACTTATTAACATCACATCAAACACTTACTATTTTATACCGCTTTCATTTTTAGTATCTTCCACCAGAAGATTATTTGGGGATTCTTTTTCCAAATATTTTTAAGCACTGAATATTGAACAAGCACTTGAAGAAAAGTGTGTATTAGCCACATTTTATGTATTTTTCACAGATAACATTTATTTAAAATTTATCTTTTTATTTGATTGCATATGCACATGTATGTAAATGTAAAATACTAATATTCACTAATGTATGTATAGAATGGCCAATTGGCTTTACTTTTATAAATATGATATATAAATATCAAGAAAAACACTTTTTTCTGGCTGTTGTTGGTATTGTTTTGCTTCTTTTGAGTTTATCTCACTCCAGTCTGCATTTCTGTAGTCCAGTTTGGGTCAAAATTTTATTTCAAACAACTCTGTATTGGTTGTGTTAGTAAGGATAGGCATTGAAGGATAAACACGGGAAGAATCAGAGACAATAAAATGATGGTTTTGGAAGCAGTACTTTTGTTTTTACTGTGAACCATTCACTTCATACGTTAAGATGGAGTTATTTAGGCTGGCGTGGTGGCACACAACAGTAATCCCAGTACTTGGGAGGCTGAGACAGGAGGATGCAGGTTAGAGAGGCCAGCCTCAGCGACTTAGTGAGCCCCTGTTTCACAACAAAAAATAAAAATAAAAAAGGGCTGGGTGGCACACGCTTGTAATCCCAGTACTTTGGGAGGCAGAGACCGGAGGATCCAGGTTTGCAGCCAGCCTCAGCTCTCTCTCTGTCTCTCTCTCCTTAGTGAGGCCCTCTGCAACTTCGTGAGACCTGGTTTCAAAATAAAGTATAAAAAAAATAGGGCCGGGGCGTAGCGTGGAGGTAGAACGCCCCTGCGTTCAATCCCTGGTACCGCAAAAAAAAAAAAAAAAAAAAAAAAAGGGCTGGGGTGGAGCTCAGAGGTAGAACATCCCTGGGTTTAACCCCCAGTAACCACCCCCCCCACACACACACATACACAAAGAGGGAGTTATTTAAAACTAAAAATAAATCCTGCTTTTCAAGTAGGTTTAATAAACATTACATTATAAGTATCTTATTTATTTATTTATTTATTTATTTATTTAGTGGTACTAGGGATTGAACTCAGGGGCTTTCTACCTCTGAGCTATATATCCCCAGCCCCATTTCATTTTTTATTTATTTTTTGTGGTACTAGGGATTGAACTCAGGGGCATTCTACCTCTGAGCTATACTCCCAGCCCTTTTTATTATTTTTTTTGAAACAGGATCTCTCTTGGCTGATAAGTTTCACTACTTGTTGAGGCTGTCCTCAAACCTGTGATCTTCCTGTCTCAGCCTCCAAGTACTGGGATTGTAGGCATGTGCCACCACGCCTGGCTCATTTTTTTTTTCTTTGTGGTAGTGGAAATTGAACCCAGGGGCATTCTACCTCTGAGGTACACCACCAGCCTGATTTTTTATTCTTTATTTTGAAACAGGGTCTCACTAAAATGCAGAGGGCCTCACTAAGTAGCTGAGGCTGGCCGCGAACCTGCGATCCTCCTGTCTCAGCCTCCCTAGTACTGGAATTACAATCGTGCGCCACCATGCCTGGCTGAGCTTTTGCACTTTCCAACCATATAATAGACAATTTTTTTTTTTTGGAGAAGATTTGGAGGGTGAGATGTGTAGCTCAGTAGTAAAGTACATGCTTTGCATGTGTAAGGCCCTGGCTTCAATCCCCAGGACCCAGGAAAAAAAAATCCAGCTTGTGCAAACTGCTTAGCTACCTGCCCCTAATCATAAAAGGCTATGTTTCAGGGTGGCAGTTACGGACTTCAGTCCTAACATGGCCTCAGTCACTGAAGTCGCTGTGTATGAGGACGGCCTAAGATGCCCCGTCCATTCCTGTATGTTGGGATACCCCCTCCATAAAGATTGCTTATTCTATACGAAGATGCCTTACTACCCATGTGACAGCAGCTGAAGACCCAGGGGACAGTGGCAGACTCTGACCCGCCCCGTGCTGCACGCTCAACTGGGGGCCAGGCGCTGGGTTCTTGCCCTGACCTGGCAGATCTGCTGTCGCACACGAGGTGCCTCTCTATGGCCCCAGCCCCTGCTGAAAACCCCTTTCACACCTGGTTTCATGACCAAATCGAGCAGAGGCTCTCCAGGAGGTAGCGATCACATACAAGGAATGTCACCCCGAGATAAAAACCACTTACTTAACCTCCATGTGACAAAGACAGGAATTTCTCTTGCTGTAGGAATGTTTGACTGGCTCATTCCTTTGACTTGCCCTGTGGTTTACCCCTGTCTAATGCCCCCTTAAAAGGGCATAGAGGAGGTAATGAGGTCTGTCTTTAGAGGCTTCGCCCGCACTTCACAATCTGGTTTATGGGAGGAACCTGCCAAACAAGAAATGTTACCTAGCGGTAAGATGTTGGGACATGCACTTAGAGAAAGTCAACTGTCTGGGAGATGAAAGAACTCGCCTGTTCTTCTAACGCTGCGCCATCAGGAGAGCTTGCCTTCGGCTCCTGCTCTGGCCATTATCAATATTTGAAGTGACTTTGCAACAACTTCTCATTTCCAAAAGAAAACCACAGCCTTGTGAGAGAAAACTGCCTCTCCTCGCACAGACACAGGTTTCAATGCAACATCAAAAATGGATCAGCAGCCTCAGCAGCTAATCAAGGCCCTTCGCAATTTAGTGAGATCCTGTTTCGAAATAAAAAATAAAGTAAAAAAGCTCAGAGGTAGAATGCCTCTAGGTTCAATCCCCAGTGCTACCAAAAAAAAAAAAAAAAAAAAAAAAAAAAAAAAAAATGGACAGGCAGAATGCACTGTAGGATGTGGGAATGATAAAGAGAAATCCTTTCCTTCTATTTTTTTTTTTTTTTTGTATTGGGGATTAAACCCAGGGGCATTCTACCTGCAAGCTCCACCCCTATCACTTTTTATTTTTTTATTTTGAAATAGAGTCTCGCTAAGTTGCTGAGGTTGGCCTCAAACCTGCAATCGTCCTGTCTCAGCCTCCCAAGTACTGGGATTATAGGTGTGTGCCACCTCTTCTGGCTGAGAAATCCTTTCCTTCTAGATAACAGACAGAAAGGCTCTTGCCTAGCATGCTAAAGGGTCTGGGTTCAATCCCTAGCATGAGAGAGCAAAAGAGAGAAAGAGAGAGCGAATGAGAGAGAGAGTGAGAGAGAGATTGAAATAAACATTTTTGGGAGGAATAGTCTAGTGATATGAATGAACTGAGTTTTGAAATTTAAAGAAAGAAGGAAAAAAGATGGCCTGTTCCTAGATAGGAAGAAGGTCAGAAGGCAAGAGAACCCTGGACTCCCCAGGAGGACAAGGTAGGAATAGGTGACATGATTTAATGGATCAACATTTAGGAAGGGGAAGGTGAAAACACTAAAAGTAGGTTTTCCTGTTAATTTATTCAATGTATTTTCTTCTGTGTACTAATAAAAAGAAATCCTAAGTAAAGACTTTCTTGGCAGATCATGTCAACATGGAAAATAGTTATACTAGAAGTTGGTAGGCTTTCTTTCTTTCTCCTCTGTATGACCTGTGAGTATAATTTGGTAAAATTATATATTTTCATAATGTCTGATATAATTTTTCTTGGGCTTGAATTCAATATGGTAAATGGAACAACAATTTTAGAAATTACTAGTAATATCTAAAGGCATTTGTAAATTTCTGATAACAAAAAGCCTATACATTTATTTTCACATTAATTTATTTACTCTTTTTTATAGAAAAAATAAAAATTTAAATGCCTACCTATTTGCACAGTCTGATAAAATATACACCCGTCCTCTCTTTGCATTCCTTTGCATTATCCTCTAATAGGTAAAATTGGAGAGAATGGTGGTACTAATTCCATTTAGTCCATTGTTTCTTTGCTTGGTCTACTTTTTTTATTTTGAAGAAAAATTTTAAAACATTTGTTTCCATTTTCAAAACTGTCACCAGTTCTTTTTTTTTTTTTTTTGCGGTACTGGGGATTGAACCCAGGGGCGTTCTACCTCCGTGCTACACCCCCGGCCCTATTTTTTTTACACTTTATTTTGAAACCGGGTCTCACGAAGTTTCGGAGGGCCTCACTAGGTAGAGAGAGAGAGAGAGAGAGAGACAGGGAGAAAGTGAGAGAGAGAGAGATAGGAGGCTGGCCCCGAACCCGGATCCTCCTGTCTCCGCCTCTCAAAGTACTGGGATTACAAGCGTGCGCCACCACGCCCGGCCCCTCAAAACTGTCACCAGTTCTTAAAAACAAAATAAATACTGTGACTTACACCTCAAATAGAATTAAAGGTGTATCATGTAGCAACTGAGTCACTGAATTTCTCCTTAAACTTTATTGAAATAAACAAACAAATGGAAAGATTCATGGATTCAAATTTATATTAGTAACTCCTCTGATTTATTTGACCAGAGAAAGAGGCTATGACGTGCCAAAAGCCCACACTCTGCATGGGCTTGGTTGACTGTATTTGCCTGGCCCTCAGCTATACCTGCACCCTGCCCAGCAATAGAACGTCAGAAGGCCAGACAACTAAGTGTGCTGCCTTGCTT
Source organism: Glis glis (assembly GCA_004027185.1). NCBI lineage: Eukaryota > Metazoa > Chordata > Mammalia > Rodentia > Gliridae > Glis > Glis glis. The sequence goes on from PVJS01017490.1 coordinate 6,868, forward strand.
AACCTAGGGAGGCAGCCAGGAGAGGCTGCAGGGAGCCCCGAGAATGAGTGTTCTGACCACAGACCACAATGGGCCCCACCTGCTATGTTGCAACACAAGGACATGCCCCGATTGCAAGCCCAGCTGCATTACAATAAAAATAACAGAGTTGGACATGTCCTGGAAGGCCCATCCGGACCCTGCAGGTAACCAAAACACCCTGAGTCATCTTGGTTTACCGAACTGATGTCATCCTCACACACCTCCTCCCACCCACCCTCACAAAAGCCTCCTATAAAAGAGGAGCCACGGATGCCCAAATGCCATCTCTCTCAGTCTGGAGATCCCCAGCATTCTCCCTTGAATGTGAATGTCTTGTTTTCCTAAGTAAATCTCTGTAGCTCTAGCCTTTGTCTTACAAATTCTTTTCTAACCTGCAGTCTGTCTGCACTAAGGAAAAGGGGAAGGGACAGTAAATGTTCCCCAGTGATCAGTAGCATAAAAATACACATTGACCTCATATATTTGTCATGGTATTGGGTCAGATGGATTTGCTCGCATGGACATGGGAAATGGCCAAGGATTCTGCCTTTACCTCTTCCTTTTCTTTTCAGGTGACCTCATCCAGTCAATGGTTTGCTTGTTTGTATGGCTGGTTGGTTGGTTGGTTGGTTTTATTTTGCTTTGATTTGTTTGTTTGTTTGCTTTTGTGATGCTAGGGATTGAATCGGGGGTGTTCCTCTTCTGAGCTACACCCCTGGCCCTATTTTATTTTTTTATTTTGAAACAGGGTCTTGCTAAGTTACTGAGCACTGGACTCAAAATCTGGGCTCCTCCTGTCTCAACCTCCCAAGTACAGGGATTACAGGCGTGTGCCACCATGCCCGGCTATCCCATCGTTTTGATACCTTATGGAGATCATTTTCAAACTTTGGTGGAGAGAAGATCGACCACTCATGACCCAAGTGGCTCTCCTTAGTTTGGCTGACAAGGAGCCATCACATGGTCACAATATCACCTAAGATCCCATCTGCTGTTGGGATGAGTAGGCAGCGTCCCTGGGCTGCTGGCCCCACGCTGGACTTACTTCCTCTGCTTGTGTGACCATTCACACGCTCACCTCTCGGAAAGATCAGTGAAGAGAGGTGGGGGTCAGCTCATAACGCATCCAGCTGGGGCCTATCCAAGCATACCACAGGATGACGAGACCACCTGGGCTTCCCTTTGCCTGTAGTTCCAGCCTGTGCCCTGTGGCACTGGAGCCATTTACCTGAGCCATCAACTCACAAATCTATATCTGAAGATCTGGGCTAAAGCCTAGGTTGCCTGAGCTCTGGATGTTTAGATCCTGCTGTCTACTTGATGTGTGTGTGTGAGTGTGCGTGTGCGTGTGTGTGTGTGTGTGTGTGTGTGTGTGTGTGTGATACTGGGAATTGAACCCAGAGGCATTCTACCTCCAAGCTATACCCTTAACCCTTTTAAATTTTGTTTTGTTTTGTTTTGTTTTGAAACAGGGTCTTGCTAGATTGCTGAGAACCTCACTAAGTTTCTGAGGCTGGTCTTGAAGCTGTGATCCTCCCATCTCAGCCTCCCAAGTACTGGAATTACAGATGTGCACTACCATGCCTGGCTTGAACTCTCTTCTTGAATGTCCCATGGAGTTCTCAAACTCAGCATTCTGTTCTTCCTCCTCGGGACCGCCTTTGTTTAATGGAATCATTATCCTGCTTCTTATAGAGGCAAAAGATAAGAATCACCTCCAGTTCCGTGCTCTCTGTCCACAACCAAATATAATTAAATAATACCAAAAAAGGTACTATCTGTGGGTCATTCGTGCTTAATGGAATCTAAAATGCATATGGGTCACTTTAACTGTAAAGGTAACACAATTTCCTGTCTGGATTTGCCTAACTGACCCAACAAGAAAGTGATCACACAGCAGGGAATTGTGTTTTGATTTATACTTAAATTTATACAATCCCTTAATGGTTTCCCTTAAATAAATGTCTATGATGTGCACAGGTAATATTAATTTGGGTCCTAACTTGCAGACATATCTCTTAAACATATGGAAGTTTCCTGGGACCAGTTTTTTGTCCCAGCATGATTTGTGTATGGTACTGGAGATTGAACCCAGGGGCGTTCTACCGCTGAGCTACACCCCCAGCCCTATTTTATTTTTGGTTTTGAAACAGGGTCTTGCTAAGTTGCTGAGAGTCTTGCTAATTGCTGAGGCTGTCCTGGAACCTGCAATCCTCCTGTCTCAGCCTCTCAAGTACTGGGATTATAGGCATGCACCACCATGCCTGGCTCCAGCATGATTTTTTTTTTTTTTTTTTTTTTTGCAGTATTGGGGATTGAACCCAGGGGCATTCTACCTCTGAGTTGTAACCCTAGTCCTATTTATTTATTTATTTATTTATTTATTTATTTGGTACTGGGGATTGAACCCAGGGACATTCTACCTCCAAGCTACACCCCCAACTTTATTTTTTTATTCTTTATTTTGAAACAGGGTCTCACTAAGTTGCAGAGGGCCTCACTAAGTAGCTGAGGCTGGCTGCGAACCTGTGATCCTCCAGTCTCAGCCTCCCAAGTACTGGAATTACAAGTGTGAGCCACCATACCTGGCTTATTCTTTATTTTTGAAACAGGGTCTCACTAAATTGCAGAGGGCCTCACAAGTAGCTGAGGCTGGCCACCAACCTGTAATCCTCCTGTCTCAGCCTCCCAAGTACTGGGATTACAAGCATATGCCACCACACCCAGATCAGCATGATTTTTACTAGCTCCCTTTTTTACTTTCAGAAGCATCCATGTTTGGATGATAGTTATATGATTGATCCTTATATATATGATATATAATCTGGGTGCACCCTTGTTAGATGTTTTCTTATTTCATCCTGCTCATGATTATCTAGTCTAAGCCCCCCTGGGCTGTAGCAGGAAGACCCTGCCTTCTGTTAGATTACCCCCTCTTGGTGTGGAGCTGACAGCAACAGAGGATGTGGCCTTTCTTCACTGCCACTTCCCAAGGCCATTTTTCTTGTTAGCCAAACGCACAAAGTAAATAAATTATTCCTAAGGAAGGAAGACAAATTTCAAGTAAAACTACATAAAATAGAAAAATAGGAAAAAACCCTAAAATATTGAAATTAAAATGTAAGTTTAAAATGTGTTAAAGTATGAATGTAATAAAATAAACTATTATAGGATAAGATAATTAGATTTAAGATCAAAGAAATTAAAAACTCTAGGATGAGCCGGGTGTGGTGGCACACGCTTATAATCCCAGTACTTGGGAGGCTGAGACTGGAGGATCCGGGTTTGCGGCCAGTCTCAGCTACTTAGTGAGGCCCTCTGCAACCTAGTGAGACCCTGTTTCAAAATAAAGAATAAAAATAGGGCTGGGGGTGTAGCTCAGAGGTAGAATACCCCTGGGTTCAATCCCCAGTACCCCCCCAAAAAAACTCTGATACAAAAACTCTAGGATGGGACTGGGGCTATAGCTCAGTGGTGAGCACTTACCCCAAGCCTGGGGTGAGGCCCTGGGTTTGTTTCCTAGCCACACAAATAATAACAAAAGAAAAACCCTAAAAATTTTTAAAAAGCCAGGTGTGGTGGTGCACGCTTGTAATCCCAGTACTTGGGAGGCTGAGACAGGAGGATCCGGGTTCGCGGCCAGCCTCAGCTACTTAGTGAGGCCCTCTGCAACTTAGTGAAACCCTGTTTCAAAATAAAGAATAAAAAATAGGTCTGGGAGTATAGCTCGGAGGTAGAATGCTCCTGGGTTTAATCCCCAGTACTGCAAAAAAAAAAAATGTTTTTAAAGAAAATATATGCTGGGCATGATGGTGCATTCCTGTAATTCTAGTACTTGAGAGGCTGAGACAGAAGGATCACAAGTTCGAGGACAGCCTCAGCAACTTAGGGAGACCCTTAGCAATTTAGCAAGACCCTGTTTCAAAATAAAAAATAAAAAGGGCTGGAGTGTAGCTTGGAGGTAGAATGCCCTGGGTTCAATCCCCAGTACCAATAAAATAAAATAAAAATATGAACACAGAGTAGGAACAAAAATTCTAATATGTGCTAAAAATACATAGAATTTCAAAAGGATGGAAGGGCAGTAATTTTTTTTTTTCAGTACTGGGGATTGAACCCGGGGCATTCTATCTCCGAGCTATACCTCCACCCCTATTTTTTTTTCTTTATTTTGAAACAGGGTCTCACTAAGTTGCGGAGGGCCTCACTAAGTAGGTGAGGCTGGCTATGAACCCAGATCCTCCTGTCTCAGCCTCCCAAGTATTGGGATTACAAGCGTGCGCCACCACGCCTGGCTGAAAGGCAGTATTTTTTTAAAAAAAGATAAATAAAGAAAAAGTAAGGAAACAAAATTGAGGTGAAATACTTTTTGCATGTGTGTATATGTGGTACTGGGGATTGAACCCAGGGGCATTCTACCTCTGAGCTACACCCCCATTTTATTTTATTTATTTATTTTATTATTTTATTTTATTTTATTATTTTTTTGGTGCTGAGGGTTGAAACCAGGTGCATTCTACCTCCGAGCTACACACCAGCCTTATTTTATTTTTTATTTGGAAATAGGGTCTCGCTAGGTTGCCAAGAGCCTCACTAAGTTGCTGAGGCTTCCAACCTGCAATCTTCCTGTCTCAGCCTTCCAAGTACTGGGACTATAGGCATGTACCACTACACCCAGCTAGTCAGTCACTTTTTTGTGTGTGTTTGTGGCACTAGGGATTGAACCCAGGGGGATTCTACCTCCAAGCTACATCCCAGCCCTATTTTATTTTTATTTTGAAACAGGGTCTCGCAAGATTGATGAAAGTCTCACTGTTTGCTGAGGCTGTCCTCGAACCTGGGATCCTTCTGTGTCAGTCTCCCAAGTCCTGGGATTACAAGTGTGCACCACCAAGCCTGGCTAGTCAATCACTCTTGATGCACTCAAGACACACAGTAAAGCCAGGCGTGGTGGCGCACGCTTGTAATCCTAGAACTTGGGAGACTGACACAGGAGGATCACAGGTTTGTGGCCAGCCTCAGCAACTAGTGAGGTCCGCTGCAACTTAACGAGACCCTGTGTCAAAATAAAAGAAGAAAATAGGGCTGAGGGTATAGATCAGAGGTAGAATGCCCCTGGGTTCCATCCCAATACCACACAAAAAAAAAAAAAAAAAAAAACAGTAAAAGTGAGATGGGTGAGGCTGCTGTCAGGGTCACATGGCAGATTGTTTACATAAACTTTTTTTCTTACAAGCAGGAATACTGTTAAAACAATAAAAAGTATAGTAAATATAAAGCAGTAACACAGCCCTACCGTATTATTATCAAGTATTATATACTGTACATAATCTTTCAGGGTATACTTTTATACAACTGGGAGTACAGCGGGTTTGTTTACCCCAGCATCACCTCTAACACATGAGGAATGTGTTGTGGTAGGATGGCAGGACATCACTCGGACACAGGAAATTTTCAGGTCCATTATCATAAGACCACTGTCATATATGTTATCCATCCCTGATCAAAATGTCATGTGAAGCCGGGCGTGGTGGCACACGCTTGTAATCCCAGTACTTGGGAGGCTGAGACAGGAGGATCCGAGTTCGCGGCTAGCCTCAGCTACTTAGGCCCTCTGCAACTTAGTGAGACCCTGTTTCAAAATAAAGAACAAAAAAAAAAAATAGGACTGGAGGTGTAGCTCGGAGGTAGAATGCCCCTGGGTTCCACCCCCAGTACCATAAAAAAAAAAAAGTCGTGTGAAGTGTGATTGTAGTTGGGTCCTAGATAGCTGGGAGACAGGAGGCGCAGAACAGTACAAAGCTCCATCCCGAGCCCCTTGTCCCATGGCCCCAGCAACCCTGCATTTCTTTATGACATCTATCAGAGGGGATCAGAGATGTCTGGAAGAGCCTCTCCACACACAGGATTAGTCGACACCACACATGCTCGGCCACCAACTCTGTTCTTTGAAATTCAGAATAAGAGCATGCTCAGATATCTAAAAGTGCATCAAAATATTTGACAGCTCCCTATGGAAGCAAACAGATGGCTCTCCATTCTCCCCTTCACATGGGAAAATTTGTCCAGGTGTTAAGGTTATTTAGTGATAATATTCTGAAAAATCTATGACATGACCATATTTTTTCATACTATAATTGATATAACCAATGAGCTTAAAAGAAACCTGGAGGCTGGAACCTTTAGCTAATGTTGAAGTCAAAGGGTATTAGAATAATGCTAGGAAGTGAAAGATTTCTGCTAAAGTAAAAGTGAAGGACAAGAACACAATTTAGGGGAAGGCAGCTTTGGGGTTCTACTTAATTATATATATTATACTAAGTGAGTACAGCCAGTCTCAAGAAGTGAGTAGTTATATGTTTTCTCTTATATGTGGAACTAGAGAGAGATTCAGAAATAAGGGCAACATCAGATAGATGAGCAGAGACTCCAGGAGAGTGACTGAGGGGGGTCAGGGACGGGAGAAGAAGTCCTAAAGAGTGTAATAGTAGAAATAATGCTACGAATGTATACAAAACTACCAATTCCAATATCAAAGACATGTGTGGGGAGGGGGAGAGAGGAGGAGGGACCTGGTGGGGAGGGTACTGACAGCTGTGTGGGAACACAGCCTCACAATCTTTACACCATTGGCTGAAGGGGACGCCAGGGGAGGGGTTGGCACTCACAATTTTTAGGAAATGCTATCTACAAAAATACAAGCACAGGTACACAAATACAGTTACACAAATGGCAGCTTTACAACATGGCGCCCAAGTCAAGCCATTCCTTTGATAGAAAAGATCTATTTCTCACAAAAATAAAATTAAAAGCCCGGCGTGGTGGCGCATGCTTGTAATCCAGGTACTTGGGAGGCTGAGACAGGAGGATTGCAGGTTCACAGCCAGCCTCAGTTACTTAGTGAGGCACTCGGCGACTTAGTGAAACCTGTTTCAAAAAAAATTAAAATTAAAAAATTGGCATGACAGCTGGGTGTAATCCCAGTATTTGGGAGGTTGAGACAGGAGGATTGCAGGTTCGAAGCTAGCCTCAGCAACTTAGCGAGACCCTGTTTCAAAATAAAAAATAAAAATTGGGCTGGGGTTGTAGTTTGGAGGTAGAACACCCCTGAGTTCAATCCCCAATACCATAAAAAAATGTATTAATTGACATGACAATTTAAATTCTTTGAGTACTCAAATAGAAAATTCTGTTACCAAGAATACTATATTTTGTCGGGGGGGGGTACTGAGGATTGAACCCAGGGGCATCCTACCTCAGGGCTACACCCTTTGTTAAGTTTTTTATTTGGAAACAGGGTCTCACTAGGTTGCTGAGAGTCTTACTACGTTGCTGAGGCTGTCCTCAAACCTGTGATCCTCCTGTCTTAGCCTCCCAAGTATTGAGATTACACGTGTGGACCACCACGCCTGGCTCAAGAATACTATATTTCTAAGGACATCACATACCTTAATTTTAATTACAATAAATAAGGTCACACAGAGTGAGGACACTTGTAACAGCTACGCTGAAACTTCCTGAGTTTTGTACTTTTATATTTGTAAGTGTAACTTATACTTATTCATTAACTTCACAATCTTAGGTGTGGTGGGAAGATAGGACTCATGGGGTGCCTTGGAGAATAGAGAAATACAGTCATGGGGAAAAGTAGAAAAGAAACAGAAAATGCTTTAATATTTCAAGGGATAAGAGATCCTAATTTAGTATGACTAACATTACAGGGGTTGTGGATAAGAGGTTTCACATTCTACTATATTCAATCACTTCCATATTGTTTGAATTTCATATAACTTCTACAACTTGAAACTGTTTTAGAAGATATTTTTAAGCCAAGCATGGTGCATACTTGTAATCCCAGTACATGAGAGGCTGAGACAGGAGGGTTGCAGGTTTGTGGCCAGCCTCAGCAACTTAGTGAGGCTCTGTTTCAAAATAAAAAAACAATATGGTGCTGGGGGTGTAGCGCAGAAGTAGAATGCCCCTGGGTTCAATCCCCAGCACAGATTAAATCTGAAAAGCAGAGTGAATGATAACCTCTATACTGATCTTGGACATGTTTTTTAAACCACCACAGAATATATACAGAATATCATGGCTTAAATAAGCACATATAGAGTGAAGAATAGTTTGAGTTGTGTGAAACATTATTCTGTAAGAAGGATGTCAAAAGTAGTTTCCTAAACATGAAGTCATCTTGATATTACAAAATCTGTCTTAATATTGTCACTTACTCTCTAATATTGTCAGTTATAACAAACGCCATAGCATAGCGCTTTTTATATTTTGTTCCAACACTGAAGTGAATATTTGTCTGGCGGTAGTCAGCATCTTCTAAGCACCCTTTTCCTGTGTGAAGGGAATTTCCTCCATTTTGAGCACTGCTTGCTGATTACTGGAGGAAGTGATAGAACTGGACCTTAGACTTTCCATCTCAGGGCTCTGCTTTCCTGTGTGGCTTTCTTCTGGTGTAGCATGTGTCTACCTAGTGTTCCTCGTGTTCACTGCAGCACTCCCAGTTTATCGGCCTCGGAATTTTTGTTATCTGTTCCTTCACTTAAACAAACACACACACAAACTTAGTGGTGCAAAACAGTATCCGTTTCATTATGCCCACAGATTCTGTGAATCAGGAAATGAAAAAGGGCACAGGGGACAACTTGACCCTGCTCGCTCTATGACATCTGGGTATTTAGCTGGAAAGACTCAATGGCTGGGGGTTGTCTCTTGACAGGTAGGGACTGGAGTCATCTGAAGGCTTCTTCACTGGCATTTGTAGCAGGTAATACTGGTTGTTGGCTAGGTTCCCAGAGCAAGCATCCCTAGAGAACAAAGTGAATATTGCAACTTATGACCTGGCCTTGGAAGTCACATAGTATCACTGTGCAATAGACAATGCCTTGCCAAATCCAATGAAGGAAGCCAGGTGTGGTGGCGCACGCTTGTAATCCCAGCACTTGGGAGGCTGAGATCTGAGGATCCGGGTTCGCGGCCAGCCTCAGCTACTTAGTGAGGCCTTCTGCAACTTAGTGAGACCCTGTTTTCAAAATAAAGAATAAAAAATAGGGCTGGGGATGTAGCTCGGAGGTAGAATGCCCCTGGGTTCAATCTCCACTCCACATACACACAAAAAAATTCACTGAAGGAGATCCTGAGCCACCCGCCCATTAATAGGAGGGGTGTCAGAGTCACAGTAGAAGAGCATGTGGGATGGGAGATACTGTGGTGCTCTTTGGAAAAAATACAATCCTCCACAGAGCAGGCTGACATCTTCTATCTCCCAGTAGTTCAGAATTATCAGTGACTCTGATCACACTAACTTGTGTTCTAGGCCTTCCCTTAGACAGTGACCAGAAAAATTCAATATAACCTGGAGGCATTATTTTTTTTTTTTTTTGCGGTACCGGGGATTGAACCCAGGGGCATTCTACCTCCAAGCTACACCCCCAGCCCTATTTTTTATTCTTTATTTTGAAACAGGGCCTCACTAAGTTGTGGAGGACCTCACTAAGTAGCTGAGGCTGGCCGTGAACCTGCGATCCTCCAGTCTTGACCTCCCAAGTACCAGGATTACAAGCGTGCGCCACCACGCCCGGCTCAGGAGATGCATTTTTAAGGTTGCCCTATGATATGGCTGTGTTGTTCAGAACTATCTTATATTAGGGGCTTGTTCAAAGCTAAGTCTTGGATTAAGCAAAAATATTATTCAAGCTGGGTGCGGGTGGGATACATCTGTAATCCCAGCTACCTGAGAGGCTAAGGCAGCAGGATCGTGAGCTGGAGGCCAGCCTGGGCAACTCAGTGAAACCTTTCATCTCAAAAAATAAATATAGCCGGTGTGGTGGTGCAGGCTTGTAATCCCCACTACTTGGGAGGCTGAGACAGGAGGATTGCAGGTTCACGGCCAGCCCCAGCTACTTAGTGAGGCCCTCTGCAACTTAGTGAGACCCTATTTCAAAATAAAGAATAAAAAATAGGGCTGGGGGTGTAGCTCGGAGGTAGAATGCCCCTGGGTTCAATCCCCGGTACTGCCAAAATAAATAAATAAATAAATAACACACACACACACACACACACACACACACACACACACAATTCAAATAGTGTATAGCCATGTTCTAAAAGATCATGAAAGAAATGATGGCTGGATTGGTGGCAAAGCTTTGTGACAATCCTTGAAATACAGGAGCATGTCTAGGGGGTTCCTCTTATATTTGAATGAGTTTGTAACTGGGCTTCTGTGGCCTAAACTTCAAAATGGGGATATGAACACCTCTTTACAGAGCTGTTAAAATGGACTGAGATAATGTATGTAAAGAGCTGGGGCAGCGCTGGTCACACAGTGAGCACTCAATACGCATTCTTCTTATCACTGAAGGGCCTTGCAGCCCGACTGTCTGAAGTCCAAGGTCCCTGACGGTGTGCTGGGTGCGGATGGAGACGGGGCCTGGTGGTCCTGTATCATCACAGTCACACGCTGCCTCCAGACTGGCAGAGTCCCAGTTCCCCTTCTCAGCTGGTAGGGCCAGGCCTGAGCTGCCCACTCTGTGCCCAGAGGAGAGCGGGAGGCTTCCGGCTCAGGAGGAGGTTGCTATTGAGGCCACAAGGCTCACAGGGCGGTGTGGCAGAGCGTAGGGCAGTCGCCGTGGCCGTCCTGGGAGCTCTGTCAGGGGCAGGCGGCTCAGAGTTGGCGGGAACTCCGAGGACAGGCCGGAGGCCGGGTGGCCGGGCCTGCAGATCAGGCGTGTTCCCAGGGACCGGGGAGCCGCAGGAGGTGGCAGGGCCCTGGCGTCTCAGATGCGACCCGGGGGGAGGAGCCGTCGGTGAGGTACCGGGTGCCATCTTCGGCTTAGAAGTTCCTGTTCACGGCTGCCTGCCCAGATGAGCGAGGGCCGGCAGAGCTGCGGCCTGGCTGCCAGATCCCGCCTCGGAACGCCTCGCTTCGGCTCTGTGGTGGAGTCAAGGTCCTGGCGGACGGGGAGTGGAGTGGAAGTCCTGGGGAAAGGACGTGTGCACAGAAAAGAAGAGTTTGCGGGACAGCACAGACGTCCGAGTGCAGGTAGGGACGTGGCAACCCAGAGGCCACCGAGCTCCATCGGGGGCTGTGCCGCACAGGGAGGGACTCTGGGCCACACTCCCCGCACGTGGCGTGGAGCGGAATAAATTTCTACAAAGCTGCTTTCCCGCGTGACGCACGCCAAGAGGAAAGGCCGCCCGCAGGTGCAGCAGTGCAGGAACTCGGCTGCCGTCCAGGCAGCTCATTCCTTGACGCTTATTCTACTTAGAATAAAACAGACGACACCGCGCCGCGGGGCTCCGTCCCGGGCGCCACCTGCCCACCTGCCCACCTGCCGAGCGCCTGCAAGCGTCCTGCTGCAGCCCGAAGTTTGCTGCGGTGTTTGTTTTGTTTCCGGCGCCCGCGCACCTCGAAACTGAAAGCAGAACACGCGGCGCCCGAGCGCAGCTCCGAGCCGCCCGCCCGGATGCAGTTGCTCTCGCTGCCGCGGCGGCCCGGGGCGGCAGAGAACTGCGGCGGCGGGAAACCGAGGAGAAGCCGGGCCGCCTCCCCTGCCGGGGCTGGGAGAGCCGGGAAGGCGGCGGCGCCTCGGCATCCTGCGGGAGGGCGCGGGAGCGCGGGAGCACACTTTATAGGAAGAGCCGGGAAGGAAGTGTTCGCCTGCACCAGGATGGCCGAGTGGTTAAGGCGTTGGACTTAAGATCCAATGGACATATGTCCGCGTGGGTTCGAACCCCACTCCTGGTAGACTTGCTTTTTCCTTAACGTTTCGTTTTATTTTGCAAAAATAAATCGCACCGAGCACACCACACCTTGAAAAAGAAAAATTCGGCTTCTGGTGGGAAGCAGCGCGTCTCAAAGCCGGCTCCCCACCGGGGAGGACTGCGGACCCGGGGCAGAGCGCGGGGCGCCGGCGGAGCTCGGCCCAGCTCTCGTGCAAGACCGGCGGGGACCTGCGGCGCGCTTCAAAAACGGACTGTGCTGGTTAACCCCCAGTACCACGAAACAAACAAACAAAAATGAAAGAAAGAAAGAAAAAACTGCCATTGCACAAAAGCCGAGCACATCTCGATTTTTTCCCCCTTTTCGGTCGCCTCGTTTTTGTGCACACAGCCCTTCACTTTACTCCTGGAAGGCAGACACCATATGCCCCGGAGCTCTAAAATGTACTCTAACCTGTAGGCTTAGATTTTTAAAATATTGGCAGCATACCCAAGTTATCCTTTTTTCTTCCTGTTTTTCAAAATGTATTTTTTTAATGAGAGCAATCTATGACTTTGAACAAAAGTTGCAAGTGCATTGCAAAGAACTCTCTCCCCTTGACTCATTTGAGAGTAAAATACTGATTAGATGCCCCAATTCAACCCTTAGAATTAGGAAATTATTTGTAATTCCTCAGGCCCCAATCAGTAATATTCTTTGCAGCAGAAGAATCCTGTGCAGAAGGCTTCTTCAGCCCGGATCAGAGCCTGTCTCTGACTTCCATGGTCTTGGTATATGTGAAGTCTCTATGTCTACTGATGCCCAGGCTCTGGTCTGGCCGTTCTTGCTGGGGAGGGGTTGTTCAATTTAGTCAAAAATCAGACTGATCTCAGTCTTTCTCTCTCTTCCTCCTTAGAAACCCAACATTGTTTTCTAGAAGAGTAGACCTGTTAATTAGAGCCTTCGTCTTTTCAAAAATTCTTGAAATGTAGCAAATGTTTTGAAGTTAAATTTGAATCACTTGTAGGTATACCACCCACTAATCTTATAATGGCTTACTAATAATTATTTTAACCATAAGACTAAGAACTTAAGTTACTGATTTGGATTATAAATTAAGCATACAGATTTATATGCGGTTCATTTTGTGGGTTTGAACAGGTTGTAAGGTATCCAACATTGTTTATTCTCTACTGGCATTTTTACACAGAACTCTGTAGGAAAATTTGTTACCAATACATTAACAGTGACACCTACTGGTAAATTTGAGGCAAATTCTTTTTGTTGAATTTTGTCAGCCTTATCTGACTAAAATTTTATCAAGTTATTGTTCTACAGTTACTGTGTTTGGAAGCAGATTAAGGCTATGTTTACCCCCACCAGAAAGTTGTTCTTTTTTTCTCTTGGGATCCTTAGTGATAAATCTATCACTGGAAAGAATCCCAAGTCACTGATACAACTTGCATGAGCCATTATTCTAATTTTATGAATAAAAACTTTATCTCACTGTATCATCTTTATTTCAACCTAAACCTAATTTTTTTAAACCTGGCTATGAAGTTGAAAGTGAATAGTTATCTGGATTATCCATAACCTTTATTTTATTTTTTTATTATTATTATTATTTTTTTTTTTTGCGGTACTGGGGATTGAACCCAGGGCCATTCTACTTCCAAGCTCCACACTCAGCCCTATTTTTTATTCTTTATTTTGAAACAGGGTCTCACTAAATTGTGGAGGGCCTCACTAAGTAGCTGAGGCTTGCCGTGAACCCAGATCCTCCTGTTTCAGCCTCCCAAGTACTGGGATTACAGGCGTGCGCCACCACTCCTGGTTTGCCCATAACCTTTAAAACACGGAAGTCATGCCTAACTTGAACAATCCTGAACAAGCTTTCTTGGTCTTTAGGAATAAGTTGAAACATAGAGACTTTTTTTCCTTATTCTTCTTTTCAATGTTAGATACAATTTCAATTAGTCAATGAACAAATTGAAAGCATGCTGGGTAGCTCCCAGGTGCTAACTGTTTCAATGGGATACAGTGACGCCCCAAGTTTTAATGAATCTGTTGTTTCAAAGGTGCTGTGTAAAAGGCAGAGAATATAATTCCAGGTTCCTAGCATCTACTCCTTACCCTACTGTGGGATAGAGGGCCACTGTGAACCAACCTGCCCTAAGATTCATTCTCATCAGAATGGATTTTGTTGTCTCTGGATCATTTATCAGAGTACCCGGCAGAGAAAGAAAGATTGCTATTGTTGTTTCTTATTCCATTTAAGAGAAAGACGACACAGAAGCAGAATCCTAGGTTGCAAATATTAGCATTTTACAAATGTTCTCAGTGTTGAGAGGTCTGAAGTGAGACATGGGCATCGCAGTGTGAGCAGATGGCACTGGGCAGGGACAGCCGGTGACCCTGGAATGTAAGTCGGCCAGGGCCAGAACGATCACATTAGCCATACCAGTCCAAGGCAGCACTGGCGGGACGTGCAAACAGCCCGGCAAAGTGTCTCTAGGACACTATACGTACTCAATAACTACCTGTTGGATAAATGAACAAGCTCAAACTCACTGGGCATATTTGACAATTCATCCTATATATTGTGCACATGTCTGTTTCATTCAGGGTGTATGTATTTTAAAATATACCCAGGATTTATTTTAATCAGGTATGGTAGGACACATACGCAGGCACAAAAATGACTGTCATAAAGGAAGACATTTATATCCCAGGTCCCTAGAAACAGGGGTCATGCCGGGCCACACAGGGCTACAGGTGGGGGAAACAGCAGGGTCAGACAGGAGGCGGAGGGAGTGAAGGGGGGACACGGGCAGCAGCCCATCTTGTGGTTTTTGCAGAAAGACTGCACATGGCAGGTAAGCAGGCTTCACTCATTTAGCCGTGGTATGTGCCTATAATCCCAGTATTTGGGAGGCAGTTTTGAGACTCAGCAATTTAGCAAGACCCAGTTTTTAAAAAAAAGGCTGGGGGTGTCACTCAGAGGTAGAATGCCCCTGGGTTCAATCTCAAGTACAAAAAAGAAAGAAGAAAGAAAGAAAGAAAGAAAGAAAGAAAGAAAGAAAGAAGGAAAGAAAGAAAGAAAGAAAGGAAAGGTTTGAGTTGTGTCAGCAGGCTCTGGAGTCTAAGATCTGTTCCTAGTTGTCTGCTATTCCTAGGAGTCAGCTAACCCCGGGAAGGACAGTTCCTGCCCAGTCAGTGAGGCTGTAGATCCCAGAGCAACCGAAGTACAGAAAGTAAGAAAATAAAGTTAATACAACATGGGTTCAGGCTTTCTCATACTTTTTTCTCTTTCTTTTCTTTTTTTTTTTTTTTCTTGTGTGTGTGTTACTGGAGATTGAACCCAGAGGTGTTCTACCACTTCTGAGCCACACCCTAATCCTTTTTAGTTTTTTATTTTATTTACTTATTTATTTTTGTGGCACTGGGGATTGAACCCAGGAGTATTCTACCTCCCAGCAATACCCCCAGCCCAATTCACACACACACACACAAAAATTGCATTGAAAAGATGGATTAAGAAGAGTGTGGAATGTTCACCCTAATTCTGCAATCTCCTTTATGTATAAACACAGAAGTATGTGTGTTTGTAAAATCTACACAGACATAGGTCACGTAAGGCAAAGCAGAACTGTGGTTAGGAATCAGCCAACTCAAGTTTGTTTTGTGGTGCTCGGTATTGAACCCAGGGGTGCTCTAGTGCTGAGTTGTAGCCCAGCCCTCTTTATTTATTAATTTATTTTTTTAATTTTTTAATTTTTTTTGTGGTACCGGGGATTGAACCCAGGGGCGTTTTACCTCTGAGCTACACCCCCGGCCCTATTTTTTATGCTTTATTTTGAAACCGGGTCTCACGAAGTTGCGGAGGGCCTCACTAAGTAGCTAAGGCTGGCCCCAAACCTGGATCCTCTGGTCTCCTCCTCCCAAGTACTGGGATTACAAGCGTGCACCACCATGCCCGGCTAATTTATTTTTTTATTTTGAAACAGTTTCTCGCTAAGTTGCTGAGACTGGCCCCAAACTTGCAATCCTCCTGTCTCAGGCTCCCAAGTAGCTGGGATTACAAGTCATGCATCAACTCAGCTGGCTTAAAAGTCTTTAGATGTGGCACACACCTGTAACCCCAATACTTAGAAGGCTGAGACAAGAGGATCACAAGTTCAAGGCCAGCATGTGGTGACTTAGACCATTTCCAAATAAAAAACAAAATAGGGCTGGGGGTATAACTCAGAGGTAGACTGCCCCTGGGTTCAATCCCCAGTACCACACACACACACACACACACACACACACACACACACACAGAGAGTCTTTAAACGCCTAATTTTCCATCATTGACAGCCTCTTCTTGAACAAAACTTTGGGTAATTCCTTGAATAATTTTCATGTTTAAAAAAAAGCAGAGTTCTAAATTCCAACTTTTCCAAGGCACAGTAAGTGAACTTACTGTTTTCCCCTGGGGGGTCCCACCCACTGGATTACTCACAAATAGCTATATTAAGGATGTTGTTCACATTTTTTAAACACTAGCAATTCTGACCCACCCAGTTTAGTTTTTGAAATGCAACCTGACTAAAAATATTTTTTAAATCTACATAAGAAAAATATGAAGCTTCTATCACTGGGAAGATGTGCAAAATAGTACATAATAATCTGCTTGTAAGTGCAAAGTGCATCATAAGTTTTAGACTGGCAACCGGGTATGTTGGTGCACACCTGTAATCCCAGTATTTGGGAGGCTGAGACAGGAGGATCACAGGCTTGAGGACAGCTTCAGCAAGTAGTGAGACACTCATCAACCTAATGAGACCCTGTTTCAAAATAAAAATAAAATACGGGTAGAGGATATGGCTCAGAGATAGAATGCCCCTGGGTTCAATCCTCAGTACCACAAAAAATAAAAATATAAAAAATAAAATAAGATACAGACTGGTATTGAATTCAATCATTACGCAGGCAGTTTCTTTGACTGTGGTTCAATGTACTACCTAATCCTATTAGTGGACTTCAAAGAACAGCTTGTAAAAGTGTACACTTTTAGCTACAAATAACAAATGAAAGTTTAAAGTGGACTAATGAGTTGAAATGATCTCTACACTCCACTAATTGAAAGAATTAGTCAACATTTTTATTGTATTTCTTTTTTTTTTTTTTTTTGGCACTGGGGATTGAACCCAGGGGCATTCTATCTCTGAGCTGCATCCGCAGCCCTATTTTATTTTTTATTTTGAAACAGGGTCTCATGAAGTCGCAAAGGGCCTCACTAAATTGCTTAGGCTAGCCTTGAACCTGCGATCCTCCTGTCTCAGCCTCCCAAGTACTGGGATTACAGGCGTGTGCCACCACAAAGATCACATTGTTGAGGCTGTGGTCGTGTGGAAGGAGTAAGTACAGAGGAAGGGGACGATTCTGAACAAAGGAAGGTTCAAGTGGACAAGCGGGGAGGAAAGTTCTCGCAGGAGTCTGTGAACGCCAGAGCAGCGGCGGGAGTCCTCAGTGGGAGGCTCCGAGGTGACCTGCACGCAGCAACAGAGGCCCTTCTGTGGGGACAGTCCCAAGCTGGTGGCCACTTCGAAAAGCCCGCCACAGGACTCTGCGGTGTGGCTGCCTGGCTCCCTGGGCGCCTGAAGCTGAGCTGCACTGTGGCCTCTCAAAACGGAACCGGCCAGTCATTCATTTTATCTGACAAATGCATAGCTTCTCCACAAAATCTTCACCCCGAAAGGACATTTTCATCCTGTCCTCATCCACTAAATCTAGACATTTCGTCCTGGATTTTTTTTTCTTTTTTTTTTTTTTTTTTTGCGGTTCTGGGGATAGAACCCTGGGGCATTCTACCTCCGAGCTACACCCCCAGCCCTATTTTTTATTTTTTATTTTGAAACAGGGTCTCACTAAATTGCGGAGGGCCTCACTAAGTAGCTGAGGCTGGCCGCGAACCCAGATCCTCTGGTCTCAGCCTCCCAAGTACTGGGATTACAAGCGTGCGCCATCATGCCTGGCTATCAATCTGGATTCCTCCCAACCCCCCACCCCCTGTCTCTTTTCTGTCTCTTCTATAGAAATTGAAGCACAATGCTTAACTCAAGCTGCCAGGGATAAAGCCCACATTGTCTAGCTTTTCTTAGTTGCCAGCAGCTGTATGAATAAGTTCTGGCCAGTGACTTATAAGTAGAAATGTTACAGTGGACAGCTTCCAGGAAAACATCCTAAAAAGACCCTGCGTGCATGTTTGTTGCCTGCTCCCAGGAATGTGGATATGATGGCTGGTGTGATAACCATTACATTGCACCATGAGGACAGAGGCCACCGCCTGGGGTTGGAGGAAAAGTGAGCTAGAAAGGGCTTCTTTCTTCCTAAAAGCAAAGTCACCATCCCAACCTTGGGCCACCACGCTTCAAAGACAACAGAAAACCTCTTACTTGGGGGTTTCTTTCATCTACTGCTAATGCTAATCCTACTTGATATTATTACAAATTAATATAAACATTAATATTAGTATAAGAAATAAGTTGTTGACCATTCCACCATACCAACACTTTAGCTTTTTTGTTTGTTTGTTTTTGTTTGTTTGTTTGTTTGTTTGTTTGTTTGTTTTGCATGGTGTTGGGGATGGAGCCCGGAGCCTTGTACATGCCAGGCAAGTACTCTACCACAGAGCTATACCCCCAGCCCTTAGCTTTTTCTATCACACATGGTCTCAATTCTGGTCTGAAAAACTAAGGGAATTTTCAGCTTCCCAACCTGACCCTCTGAACATTGACCTGGGAGAAAATATATCTAAGTAAAAATGCAGCTAAGCAGACACCAGCCTGTATATGTATTTAAATTTCTTTAGGATGCTAAAGGAGCAAAAAGTCTCTGAAACTAAGGACTGCAGTCTGGGTCATACAGCCTCCATTCTTTGCTTCCCCTGGGACCCTCAGATATACAAGGTTAAAACTCAGGAGAGGTGCTAGAGATATGAGAGGAGCCATCAAGTCACAGTGACAGTGAAGGAGACAGCGAGAAGAGGGCAAGTACGGTCATGCACTGCCTAGCGACGTCTCAGTCAATGTTGGACAGCATCTATGCGACAGTGGTCCCCTGAGGTCATGCTGGAGCTGAAAGATTCCCGTGGCTGGAGCTGTAACCATCATGATGTTGTATGTTTGTGGTGGGGCTGATGGAAACAAACCTACTGTGCTGCCCGTCCTATGGGAGCACAGCACATACAATGATGTGCCATCTAGGTTTGTGTATGCACACTCTAGGATGTTCACAGTGATGAAATTCCCTACGATGCAGTTCCTAGAATATATCCCTGTCATCGAGTGACACATGACTGCACTGCAGAAAGTATACACTTAAGTCATGGGTGGAGAAGGAGAAGCCCAAGATGAAGACTGTGAAGGAGTAGAGTTGCTGAAGAAACCCCCAAAACATTATCAGGGTCTTTTATTGATCAACCGTGAATGTATCAACTGATTGTCATAAAGGGAGAGATGAGTTGATAGATGGACTTGGATCTAGCCACCGGTGGTCATGATGCCAGAAGCAAGAACAGTAGCAGGTACTGGAAATGGGGGGAGGAGGACAGGAGCTCAGGTGGGAGGAGGGACCCAGATCCTATGCCTCAGTATACCCACGGTTGTCTCCAGCACACACACACTACTTTGGCTGGGTTTTTTTTTCTGTTGTTGTTATTTGTTTGTTTGTTTCATTCAATGGCAGAGTCAGTTTAAAAGGCAGTTGTTGCGGGGTCTGGTGGCACCTGCTTGCAATCCCAGTACTTGGGAGACTGAGACCGGAGGATCCAGGTTCGTGGCCAGCCTCAGCTACTTAGTGAGGCCCTCCACAACTTAGTGAGACCCTGTTTCAAAATAAAGAATAAAAAAATATGGCTGGGGGTGTAGCTCAGAGGTCGAATGCCCCTTGGCTAAATCCCCAGTACCGCAAAAAATAAAAATAAAAATAAATAAAAGTCAGTTGTTGCTGGGTGTGGTGGTGCACACCTGTAATCTCAGTACTTGGGAGGCTGAGACAGGAGGATCGCAGGTTCGAGGCCAGCCTCAGCAACTTAGCAAGGCCCTTAGCAACTTAGTCAAAACCCTGTTTCAAAATAAAAAATTAAAAAGGGCTGGGGGGTGTAGTTCAAAGGTAGAATGCTCCTGGGTTCAACCCCAGTATCACACACACACACACACACACACACACACACATACACACACACAAATTCTTTTTAAATATTACAAGTCAGTTGTTTGATCAATTGTACTTTTCAAGTCCTTCGAAGCAAAATTAATACTGTGTGCAAGGTCAGCCTGTTATGGAGGAGAGAGTCCTGGAAAGCTGCCTTTCTCGAAAGGCGAAGTCTTTTTTGTGTGTGTGTGTGGCACTGGGGACTGAACCCAGGGGCATTCTACCTTCGAGCTACACCTCCAGCCCGATTTTATTTCTTATTTGAAAACAGGGTCTCGCTAGGTTGATGAGAGTCTCACTATTTGCTGAGGCTGTCCTTGAACCTGCGATCCTCCTGTCTCAGCCTCCCAAGTACTGGGATTACAGGCGTGTGCGGTGCGGAGTCTTTTGTATGTCAGGTGCTACAGTCCTGCCGTGCCCATCACATGTGTCTGAAGAAGTAAAGGCCACACTCAAGGCCAAGGCTGCCCCTCGCTCGAAGGTTCACTTTGGCCTTGCTCGGGAAAGACTTAGGGATCTAAGCAACTGCTCTACTGTATCCAAAATTGGGCACTTACTACAGGGAGGAGACTAGAAAATGGGACAGAGCAAAGTTCAGAAGAAAATAAACTGCCTTTGGGGGGAAGCCTTACCGCTTTTCCCGTCTGTATTTTCTATAATTATTTCCCTTTTTGCTAAAACTTGGTATTTTGTACCATTCTCTAATCATGTAAAGACAGTTTCTTCTTTTTATCTCTTTCTCAGGGCCTTGCATGATGGCTTGCTAAATATATTTTACCGTTTTATTTACTTCAGGGCAAAGCCCTGACACCATTATGTCGGCTTCTCCACACCCAGCTCCAAGCTGCACATTTCAAAGATGAATCACTGTAATTATTTATTCTCTTGAAAAGGAACGGGAGGTATAAAAGCCAAACTAATATGCACCTTTAGCCCACCCGAATGACACTTTGGAAACTGGGTGCTGAGAACCATTAACTTTGGCTCTGTATTTTCACATCGCCTAATTGTATGAGATGGTTGAAGTTTGTGGACTAAGTTGGGAAATTTTGCCTTTTCGTTTTAACTTAATTTTACTTTTTTTTTTTAAAAAAGACTATCGCCCATAGCTATATATTTATAAGGATTTTTATTTGGTCCTATAGTGTCAGTCCTCAGGGTGGGTTAGTTCATCAACACATTCAGAAACAAGCTGAAAACAAGAGGTTTGGAATCCAGAGAACTTTGAAAGCTAGGGCTAGGGAAATTTTTATTAGGTTGCTCTGGTTTCTTTTCTTTTTCTTGTTTTTTTGAGTTTTGGGGGTACTGGAGGTTGAACTCAGAGGCATTCTACCTCCGAGCTATACCCCCAGTCCTATATCATTTTTTATTTTGAAATAGGGTCTCGCTAAGTTGCCGAGGCTGGCCTTAAACCTGCGATTCTTCTATCTCAGCCTCCCAACTATTGGGATCACGGGTGTGTGTCACTGTGCACAGCTCTTTTTTTCTTTTCTTTTTAAAAATATTTTCTTCAGTACTGGGGATTGAACCCAGAGGCACTCTACCACTGAGCTATTCCCAGCCCTTTATATTTTTTATTTCGAGTCAGGATTTCACTATATTACCCAGATTGGCCTTGAATTTGTGATTCTCTTGCCTCAGCCTCCTGGGTTGCTGGGAGTACAGGCACACAGCACAGTGCCTGACTTGGTGGTGGTGGTGGCGGTGGTGGTGGTGGTGCTGCTGCTGCTGCTGCTGCTGCTTCTTCTTCTTCTTCTTCTTCTTCTTCTTCTTCTTCTTCCTTCCTTCCTTCCTTCCTTCCTTCCTTCCTCTGCCTCTTCTTTCTTCTTCCTCCTCCTCCTCCTCCTCCTCCTCCTCCTCCTCCTCCTCCTCCTCTCCTGGGGATTGAAACCAGGGGCATTCTACCTCCACGTTACACCCCCAGGCCTATTTTATTTTTTATTTGGAAACAGGGTCTCACTAAGTTGTTGAGAGCTTCACTAATTTGCTGAGGCTGACCTGGAACCTGTGATCCTCCTGTCTCAGCCTCCCAAGTACAGTGATTTACAGGCATGTGCCACCATGCACAGCTTTGGGTTTTTTTTTTGTTTTTTTTTTTTGGTGGTACTGGGGATTGAACCCAGGGGCGTTCTACCTCCGTGCTACATCCCCAGCCCTATTTTTTATACTTTATTTTGAAACTGGGTCTCACGAAGTTGCGGAGGGCCTCACTAAGTAGCTGAGGCTGGCCGCGAACCTGGATCCTCCTGTCTCAGCCTCCCAAGTACTGGGATTACAAGCGTGCACCACCACGCCCGGCTAGCTTTGGGTTTTTTTAGAAGCAATTTTTTTTCTGTCTAGCAATTTAAGAAAATAACAAAATGCAGCTGGGCGTGGTGGCGCACGCTTGTAATCCCAGTACTTTGGGAGGCGGAGACCAGAGGATCCGGGTTCAAGGCCAGCCTCAGCTCTCTGTCTCTATCTCTCTCTCTCTCTCACTGTCTCTCTCTGTCTCTCTCTGTCCCTCTCTCTCTCTCTCTTTACTTAGTGAGGCCCTCCGCAACTTCGTGAGACCCGGTTTCAAAATAAAGTATAAAAAATAGGGCTGGGGGTGTAGCGCGGAGGTAGAACGCCCTTGGGTTCAAACCCCAGTACCGCAAAAAAAAAAGAAAATAACAAAATGTAATCATAATCACAAATACTAGTCTTCTCTTCCTTCATTGAAAAAAGAAAAGTTTGCTAAAATAATTTTCTGTCCCAATAGAAGATAGAAAGAGAGATTCTTTTCTTTCTTTTTAAAAATTTTTAATACTTTTATTGGTGCATCATAGTCTCACATCATAATGTAGTTCATAGTGATAGTGACGTACATGCACACAGCACTTGGTGGGCTCTCCTCCCGGCTCCCTCCCCTCTCCCCCCAAGAGAAGTTTTTTCTGAAGAATATTTTCTTCAGGTGACTAGACATAAAAATGGCCCCCATAAGTAGCTTACATTCACCATGTAAATATAGTATGCATAATGGCCACTGCTGTTGTCATTCAAGAAGTGTATCAGCATGGGGCCATAATGTTGAATACAACCTCTTATCCTACCATAGTTCCTAAGTTCTGCAAAAAAGTATTTACTTTTCTGCTGCAGAAATATCTTGGTTCAGTTGGGCATAGTGGTGCATGCCTATAATCCCATACTTGGGAGGCTGAGACAGGAGGATCACAGGTTCCAGGCCAGCCTCAGCAATTTAGTGAGGCTCTCAGCAATTCAGTGAGACCCTTTTTCCTAATAAAAAATAAAATAGTGGGGCAAGTCCCCAGGATACCACCCACCATGGAGGGTGGAGGGTGGACAGCCCCACCATTTAGAGTTGTTCCAATTCAAAGGGGGTTAAAAAAATAACTAGGCCTGGAGGAGTTTCCCTTAACACCTGTGCTAATTTACAGTATAATCCACTCTTGTTAACTCACAAGCCAGGAAAGACAGCTCTTTCCATTAAACGCAGGTCTGGCTTCCAGACAGGTATGTCAGGAAACAATCCCATGGGGAAGTTTGCTGTTAGATTAGTTAATAATTCAACCTCGGTTGCTAAGGTTAACCCCTCAACCCGAGGCACTATAATAAAAATAAAGGATTTCCACCAGATGATAAAGGTTAAGGCAGAATATGGGAAAACAAATGCCTGGTTGAAATGGATTAAAAATTCTACACGCACCTTAAACAACAGTGACCATTATGTTTGTGTGGCAAACAAACCAGGCAGGTCAAAAACTCAGGCGGTACCATTTCCACTCGGATGGACCTCAGACCCAATGAGCATGAGATGTATGATAGCCCTCTTTCAGGACAATCTAGCATGGGGCAAGGAATCTTGTAAGACCATATCTCTCCTGTTCCCAGTGACTCAGGGTCCAAAGCAAGAGCCCCCCAAACTGTTGAGCCTCCAGTCCCAAATACTAACTATACCTCATGCCTTTCAAGGTGGGAGGGACAGTCAGTGTTCTTGGGAAATGTTACAGGCTGCAGTGAATGCTGGTCCTTTGAGGAGCTAAATAATCAGTCCGTGCTGGCGGTAGCCCGAGCAAATGTCTGGTGGTATTGTGGAGGACCGCTACTCGAGAGTTTGCCTGCCAATTGGAGTGGAATTTGCACTCTAGTACAATTGGTGATTCCTTTCAGCCTGGCATTTCAAACCCAAAGCAAGGCACCCTCTAGTGGGTCATTAAACCCTCACATATATAAAAATTCAACCAGAATTTCAAAGGGTGGTCCCAATAAATTTGAGGCTAAAAACCAGGTAGCTACATGGTTTACACTAATATTTTAGTGGTCCACCATTAATAAAAAAATAAATTGGGTAAACAATATATATTACAATCAACAGAGGGTCATCAACCACACCTTAGATATCAGATGGAAAACAGTTAAACAGTTGATGCTATTAATAAAATAACCTCTTGTTAAACACCTTTGAAAGCAAGAGTTGCCATATGTTAATAAAGTTTGAAAAAAAGAGTAATAATGTATAATAAAATAGGAGGGAATTGTGAGAAATAGATCTTTTCTATCAAAAGAATGGCTTGACTTGGGTGCTATGTTGTAAAGCTGCCATTTTGTAACTGTATTTGTGTACCTGTGCTTGTATTTTTGTAGATAGCATTTCTGAAAATTGTGAGTGCTGACCCTTCCCCCAGCGTCCCCTTCAGCCAATGGCATAAAGATTGTGAGGCTGTGTTCCCACCAATAGAAACACAGAACAGAAGCCTCACACTAAAGATAAAACGCCCAGCAATTTCCTCCATGTTGTTCTTGTACACCAGACCTTCCTGGTGACAGGAACCCTTTTTGCAAAAATTAAAATTCGCCTTGCCAAAAAAATAAATAAATAAATAAAATAAAATAAAATAGGACTGGGGGTATTGCTTGAAAGTAGAATGCCTCTGGGTTCAATCCCAGCAACACACACACACACACTCACAGGAAATATCTTGGTTCATTGTTGAAAAGCACATCAGGGTCTTTGGGAAAAGCCTTATTGGCTGGAGTGGTTCAAGTTTAATACTTCTGCCTTGTTTATTTTAAATGCTTTTAAAATGCAATCTTCTAAATGCAAGGTATATAAAGAAATCTTGATGGAAAGTACTAGGGTCTAACTCATTTTCACATAAGCAAAATTTTTAGATGATTGAAATTAATCATACGCAGAAGCCAAGAAAATAATTTGCAGAATTCTTTTCTTTTCTTTTCTTGTGGTACTGGGGATTGAACTCAGGGGCATTCTACCTCTGAGCTACACCTCCAGCCCTATTTTTTATTCTTTATTTTGAAACAGGGTCTCACTAAGTTGCAGAGGGCCTCACTAAGTAGCTAAAGTTGGCCGCGAACCTGCGATCCTCCTGTCTCAGCCTCCCAAGTATTGGGATGACAAGTGTGCACCACCACACCTGGCTAATTTGCAGAATTCTAATTCTTTGAAAGCCAGTTTTCCAAAAGCTAATTTCTAGAATAATCTGATATGTCAAATTTTTATGAATTTACAAAATGTGTTAATAGCAAACTTTATAAGGACATTACTTTTTAACAAGAATATAAAATTGCTCTTTGCTTTTGCAAAAGATTCAATTTTTCAAATTTCAGCATTCTGTCAGGGAATCCTTCACTTTATACTTCTAAAAAAAAAAAGACTGGTTTTTTGTTGTTGTTGTTTATTTTTGTGTGTTTTGTGGTGCTGGAGATTAAACCCAAGGGCATTCTACCTTTGAGCTATACCTCAGGCCCTTTTTATTTTGAAACAGGGTTGTGGTATCTTGCTTAACCTGGGGAGCTTCAGGGAGCCCCAAGAGTGATTGCTGACCTCAAGCCCCAACAAGTCCTACCTGAGATGTTGCAACTTCAAGAACATGTCCAGATTGCAAGCCCAGCTGCATTGCAAGCAAAATAACAAACCCTACCCCGTCCTTGAGGACCCGGGACAAAGGAAAATCCCAAGAGACTTGTGCTGCAGGCTCAGCAAAAGGGCTATAAAGAAGGGGCTTTCCCTCTGCCTGGGGAGTGGTCTTACAGAGCAGTCTTGTGGCTCTTCCGAAGGCTTGCCCCCCCACACACACACTTTCTCTCTCAGTCTTAGCCATTGCAACCTCTCTAATAAACTTCCTTCTAACCTCAATCTGACTTGGAAATTCTTTTCCAGTCTGCATCTGCGCCATGACATGGGTCTGACTAAGTTGCTGAGGCTGGCCTTGAACCTGTGATCCTCCTGTTTCAGCCTCCCAAGTACTGGGATTACTGGCATGCACCACTGCACCTGGCTCTACAAGATTGTTTTAACCGAATTCTGATTTATTTTAGATGGCTTTAAATTGGAAATTAAAATTTTAAATTGAGCTGGGCATGGTGGCAAATGCCTGTAACTTAATGAGACCCTGTTTCCAAATAAAAAATAGGGCCGGGGGTATAGCTCGAAGGTAGAATGCCCCTGGGTTCAATCTTCAGAACCACAAAATAGCTGGGCATGGTGGCACTTGCCTTTAATCCCAGTACTTGGAGGCTAAATCAGGAGGATCACAGGTTAGAGGACAGCCTCAGCAAGTAGTGAGGCTCTCATCAACCTAGTGAAACCCTGTTTCCAAATAAGAAATAAAATCAGACTGGGGGTGTAGCTCGGAGGTAGAATGCCTCTGGGTTCAATCTCCAGTACCACAAAAAATAAAAAAATAAAGAAAGAATAAAAAATAGGGCTGGGGGGCATAGCTCAGAGGTAGAATGCATCTGGGTTCAATCCCCAGTACCACAAAAAAGAAAGAGCCTTCTCAGAACCACAAAATAATAATAATAATAATAATAATAATAATAATAATAATAAAAAGAAGAAGAAGAAGAAGAAGAAGAAGAAGAAGAAAAAGAAGAAGAAGAAGAAGAAGAAGAAGAAGAAGAAGAAGAAGAAGTTGATAGAGCTATGAAAATTTTCCTGTTAGAGCTAATAAATAACTTAGTAAAATCAATAGAACTGACGTTTGGTAACTAGACTGCCTTGCCCTGTAAGGTGTAGTGTGCACTGCGTCAGTCTGGGAGTCGCCACGCACAGAGACCGGGGCATGAGTGAGGTCCCTGCGTTACCAGGGGATGATTTCCCTAGAAATCAACATTATAGAGTGCAATTCCTCTTCCTCAGTTTTTGCTTCCTGGAGAACAATTTCAAACAGAAAGCACAAATAGGAAATTTAAGAGGTTTATTTAGGAAGTGGGGGTGCACAGTAATAAAAGAAGGCCGTGATAAAGGGGGC
The DNA here is from genome assembly GCA_004027185.1 of Glis glis. Lineage (NCBI taxonomy): Eukaryota > Metazoa > Chordata > Mammalia > Rodentia > Gliridae > Glis > Glis glis. The sequence continues at coordinate 34,060 of PVJS01017490.1, forward strand.
TACATTCCAGAGACAGGGTCCGGTTATGTCCAAGAGAGAGTCCAGAAAGGGCCACTTTGCCAGGGTGAGAAATGGTGTCGAACAGAGAAGTTGCACTCCAGAGAGAGCGTCTGCTGTGGTCTGTTTGGGGAGTGGAGTCTTCCACAGGGTGAGTTTCCTCAGTCTGGCAACCTTTCCCCCTAATGCATACCCATTTGGGGAGGTCACCATCCCCCCATACGACCACTCACAGGCAGCTTAGTGCTGTCTTTGATATTGCAGACTTTCTCCAGGGAGTCTACGTGAAACCCTGGGGCCCTGAAGGCGGCCTGTAAGACAGCAACTGTAGTTCCTTATCTCTTCCCCTGAGATCCAGGGAATCCTCTGTCCCATTAATTTCCCTGCCCCGCTCATCTCTAATCTATCTAGCACCTTGGAGTTGTGCAACATAGAGAGAGGGCACCTGGATTATTAGGTGCCAGGCCCCAGGCATGTTGGGACCTCCGCTAAGGAGACCAGCGATTCCAGGCTAATTTGGGGGCGCACACATATCCTAGAAGTGCAAACTAATTTGGAGACGCACACATATCCGAGGAGTGCAAATGGGAGGGTGGGAGTAGGGCCTGCAGGACAGCTTGCGGGGTAGGCGCTTGTCTTTCCCCAGAATTCACATGTTAAACAGTGATGCGCAGTGTGATGCTCCTGGAGATGAGGCCTTGGGAGGTTGTTTAGGTCATGGGGAGGGAGCCTTCATGAATGAGATTCATGCACTACAAAGGCGTCTCAGAGAGCTGTGAGGACTGTGTTTCTCAACTTTCCCTATAGTCACAAAATACCTGAGGAAATCAACTTATAAGGAAGAGGTTTTTGGCTTTCAGTTTCTGAAGTTTCAGTGCATGGTTGCTTGGTCCCTTGCCTTTGGGGCTGTGGCAAGGCAGCCTATCATGATGGGGAGTGTGTGGCAGAGGAAACTGCTCACCTCAAGGCGGCTGAGAAGCAAAAAGAGCGAGTAAGGGACTGGGGCCCCAATACCCCCTTCAATGGCATGTTCCCAATGACCTATTTTCCTTCCACTAGGCCCCACCTCTTAAAGGTGCTACCACCTCCCAGTAGTGCCACAAGGGTCTAAGGGCTGGCAACCAAGCCTTTAGAATATGGGCCTTTGGGGGACGTTTAAGATCTGTTATAGTTAGATATAGAATGCCCCCAGAAGAGCTCATAAATTGGTGTTTGGAGTTGATGTAATTGAGTCATGAGAGTTGTAATATCGTCAGCAGATAAATCTATTATAATGGTAACCTAGACAGGTAGGGTGTGGCTGGAGAAGGTAGGTCCCTGGGGGTGTGGCTTTGGAGATTACACAATGGTCCCTGATCCCCTTGCTTGCTTGCTCTCTCTTGCTTCCGGTCTCCATGATGTGAGAGCAGAGCCTCGCTCTCTCCCTCTCTCTGCTTCCCGCCGCCATGCCCCGAGATCCAGACCCCGGCCTCACATGGACTGAACCTAGAATCTCCAAGAAACTGTGAGGGAATAAATCTTCCTTCTCTAAGTTGTGTGGGAAGGCTGACCGAGACCCAATCCAAACCATAACACGGAACCTCCCAGACCTTCCCTTCTATGTCTCTCTATTTGGCTGGTTCTGATTTGTACACTTTACAATCATATTAAAATTATAAGTATAGCCGGGCGTGGTGACACACGCTTGTAATCCCAGTACTTGGGAGGCTGAGACCTGAGGATCCGGGTTCGCGGCCAGCCTCAGCTACTTAGTGAGGCCCTCCGCAACTTAGTGAGACCCTGTTTCAAAATAAAGAATAAAAAATAGGGCTGGGTGCCGGGCGTGGTGGCGCACGCTTGTAATCCCAGTACTTTGGGAGGTGGAGACCGGAGGATCTGGGTTCGCGGCCAGCCTCAGCTCGCGCGGGCGCACGTGCTCTCTCTCCCTCTCCCTCTCTCTCTCTCTCTCTCTCTCTCTCTCTCTCCTTAGTGAGGCCCTCCGCAACTTCGTGAGACCCCTCAAAATAAAGTATAAAAAATAGGGCCGGGGGTGTAGCGCGGAGGTAGAACGCCCCTG
>PVJS01017491.1:0-20647 GCA_004027185.1 Glis glis
TGTGGGGCCGCTGGGCACAGGACGCAGGGCCGTTGGGTGCCCAGTCCTTGGCTGGGAGCGTGTGGCCGTGGGGTGCCCGGTTCTTCCTGGTCTCACGGGGTGATGTGGCTAGTTGTGGGGGCCAGCGTGTCTGGCCACCTGTGTGGCAGAGATGCTGCTAGCCTAGGCGGACGCAGGGGGCGGGGCTGTTCTGGTCGCGTGTGGGGGGGTGCGCCTGGCTTCCGGATTGTGCAGGATGGTGCAGCTTGTGTAGGCGGGTCGCAGGTGGGCGCGGTTCGGGACACAGGGCCCACAGGCTTTCCCGATTCCAACTGACGCGGTTATGCAGGGCAGCGGGACACTGGGAGCGGCATGGCGCAGGGCGCGGGGTGCAGTGCGCGCGGTTCGGGACACAGGGCCCACAGGCTTTCCCGAACCCGGCTGACGCGGTTATGCAGGGCAGCGGGACACGGGGCGCGGCGGGGCGCAGGGCACGGGGTGCAATGCGCACGGTTCGGGACACAGGCGCACAGGCTTTCCCGATCCCTGCTGACGCGGTTATGCAGGGCAGCGGGACACAGGGAGTGGCACGGCGCAGTGCGCGGACTGCGGGACGCCGATGCTTCCCGATCTTGGTTAGTGCGGGGCTCCGATGCAGGGTGCTGGGGATCGCGCGGGCTCGTAGCGCAGTGGAGGGGGAGGTGCTCGGTCGGGGCAGGAGCCCACGATCTGCTGCTGTGATGGCCCCACCACTCTCGGAATTCTATTCCGGTTTTTCCTTCAGATCTGTCTGTGGCGCCGGGGGCTATTAGACCCGGCAGTATGGACCTGGGGTAAGATGGCTCCTTACCGATCCTGCCGTGCTGTCTCGGGCTTGCAGCTTTCTGAGGAATTCTGGAGCTGGTAGACTCTGTGTCTGCGTATTCGTACTTGGGTTACTGGATTTTGGGTTTTGGGTCTTTTGTGTCTGTGCGATGTTGTTTATTTCTGAGTCCCTGATGCGATTCTGAGACAGTTTTGAGACAGGCTCGTTCAGGGGCTCCTACTCCGTCGCCATCTTGCTGCTCTCCCTAATTGGTGATTTCTGATTGGTAAAGTTTAGTTATAGGTTGTTTGGTAGTATCTTATCAATAAAATTTATAGTTTAGTTGGTGGTCTGTAATAGGTTAAATTTATGTTTTCCTAGGGCTATTCTTATTCACTCTGAGTTTAATTTCAGTTGTTTTTTTTTGTGGGGGTGGCGAAATCCAAGGTGCTCAATCTGATGTTTTCCCAATTAGTATTGGTATTATATTTTTTACAACCTAGTTTTGTCTAAACTTAACCATTACATTGGAATACTTTGCAGATTGTTTTCATTGGATCTGAACTTCTGAAATTTGGCATCTCCCAACTAGGAGGATGGCAGGGATGTCGTTTCCCCCTTGGATCTCCTTTGAGGGGAAAGTTACCTTATTTGAGTCTCTTTTGTGTAAGTTATAGCTTTCTGCCTTGTTCTTATGGCTGTTCAGGAGGAGGTAGTTCTACAAAATCAATCACCTCTTTGGTTGACAGAACTAATTGGGCTGATTTCTTTTTCTTCTTTGCGTCTCTTTCTCTTTGTTCTTTCTCTAGGTGTTTAAGATGGTGATCTTTCCAAATAGAGGAGGACTGCTCTTTGGCAAAAGGTATCTCCTTCTTTTCCTTTCTTGATAGATTTTAGAATCCTTGATATGTGGAGCAAACACTTTATCACACTTATCTTTTTATTTTCCTGTAACATTAACTGGAGTGCCTCGCCTGCTTATATTATGAAATTGCAATAATCAATCACCTTTTAGCAAACCAATTTTTAAGCATGACATTTTTGTTGTGTTAGGTCCTCTACTAAGCAACTTATGAAAGCATGACTTCTGTCCTCTTCAAGTTTATTTCCAAAACAGGCACTGCTATGAAAAAAATAACCCTTGACATGCTTCATGATACTATTCATTACTATTTCATCACTTTTTTACTATTTTATTTTTCATGGTATTTTGCCTCATTATAATCATATTTTTCTGTGTCTGTTTTCCCTACTAGATTAATTTCCTTTTTTTTTTTTTTTTGCGGTACCGGGGATTGAACCCAGGGGCATTCTACCTCCGCGCTACACCCCCGGCCCTATTTTTTATACTTTATTTTGAAACCAGGTCTCACGAAGTTGCAGAGGGCCTCACTAAGCAGAGAGAGAGAGAGAGAGACAGGGAGAGAGAGAGAGAGAGCTGAGGCTGGCCGTGAACCCGGATCCTCCGGTCTCCGCCTCCCAAAGTACTGGGATTACAAGCATGCGCCACCATGCCCGGCAAGATTAAATTTCTTTAAAAAAATTCTTGACAGAAGAACCATATTTGCTCTATTTACCACTCTATCACCAATACTATGAAAATTGATTTTGTATATATTGTATCTTTTAAACATCAAAAGTAGCCTGCGATTAGGAAATGCTATCTTCCTTTCACAGACATTGAAAACTAAGGCAGAGGATGTTAGAATCCTCTTAAAAGTTACATAGCCAGTGAGGGTCATGCAAGTGATTTTACCCAGAGATCTGTGATTCTCAAGCACATGTACATTTTACAACATCTTGCTGTAGTTGGAGTTCTACAAGGGTAGAAAAACATGTTCTGTAAAAGAGACAAGACTCTAGTTCTCCTGTAATTCTGATTCAACTTCGTAGTATTGTAACTGACTAAATTTGTTTTTATCTACCATCAACAGAATATGTAGTTTCTACCCCACCCAGATAAGATTCAAACATGTTAAGGTACTCAGATAAAAAGAATTATACAAATAAGCACTACTATTTTTAATCTAATATATTTTCATAAGTGATAATAAACTGTGATGAGCCAAGATATGACTTTGGATTGTTTTATAGGTTGTTTTCTTGCTACATTGTAATTATTCTACATAATTAACTCTTAATTAATTATATGTTTTTAAGTGATACCATTAATTTCATCCACTCTAGAGAACATTTGATGTTCATATTATTATTTAAATGTATACAAAATTCTCATCAGTGTAATATCTAACATAATAACATGAATAGACATCATTTGTTTACTATTTAAAATGTGCCATCATTTCATTGGTATCGCTAATGCAAGATTTTGGTGCCTTAAACAACTTTACAGGATGTATGTTATCATTATTATTGTTTTTTAAGTAAGGGGACTGAAGCATGTGGGATGAGTAAGTACTCCTCATAGTCAAGGTTCAACTCAAAAGTTATCTACTTAAAGGGTTTCTTTCTTTTTTTGTGGTGCTGGGGATTGAGCCCAGGGGAATGCTACCTCCAATCTACACCCCCAGCCCTATTTTATTTTTTATTAGGAAACAGGGTCTTGCTAAGTTGCTAAGGGCTTTACTGAGTTGCTGAGGCTGGCTTCGAACCTACGATCCTTCTGTCTCAGCCTCCCCAAGTCCTGAAAAGATTTCTTAATCATTATACATTAAGTGGAATCTCTGTTTCCCATATTCACTTAACCATATCTATTTCTTTGCACAACTAGTTTTTAAAACTATACAACTAACCACTGTGTGAAATTATATATATTTATATGTTTACATTTTTATTGTTCTATCTCTTCCAACTACAAACTAAGTTACATCATGCTGTGTGCTATCTTTGTAATCACTGAAACAGGCCATAGTACAGAATTGATATTAGGTAATTGTACTCGAAGGAATAAATTAATAAAACAATTGAGGTAGATATAATATTTGGATCTGAGAAGAGAACCCAGGTCTTTTTACTTCTGGTCCAATTCTCTTTGCAAAATATTAGGTAAGATTATGCAAGAAAACTGAATTTGTCTACTTTAAAATTTAGGATTTGAAATACTGAGATTTTCTTTTGTTTTATTTCTACTTATACAGTTTACTTATATTGTGTTAACAAGATTAAAAGAAGATATTTTTATACTTTTATTGGTAAATTTAATTATACATCATATTCAGGTTTAAAGTGATACAAACATACATATACACAGCTTGGTATATTTCCTTCTGCATCCCACCCGGTCCTCCCTCCTACATCCCTGTACATATTAGTGAGATTGGTAGTAATACCTTCATATATTGTCATAGTATTATTTGAACTGTTTTCTTCCTCAATTCTCCTTTTTTCCCCTACCTACCTACCTCCCTGAACCACATTTCACTATTCTACTGGTCTCTCCCCTCATTTGTATAAAGTCCATTTTGTTTCCTATTTTCTTTCCAGCTTTTACATATGAGAGAAAACAAGGACCCTTGACTTTCTGAGACTGGCTGATCTCACTTAGCATACAGTGTCTAGTTCCATCCATTTTCCTGAAAATGACATGATTTTGTTCTTCTTTTATGGATGAGTACAATTCCATTGTGTGTATATACCACATTTTTTATCCATTCATCTGTTGATAGACACTTAGGTTGGTTCCTTAACTTGGCTATTGTGCATGTATCACTACAGTATTATGACTTTAATTATTTTGGAAAGATACTGAGGAGTGGTATAGCTGGGCCATACAGTGGTTCCATTCCTTGTCCTCCATACTGATCTTCATAGTAGTTGCACTAATTTACAATCCTACCAATAATGTATGAGTTCCTATTTCCCCACATCCCCACCAGCATTAATTATTGTTTATATTCTTGATGACTGCCATTCTAACTGGAATTAGATAGAATCTCAGTGTAGTTTTAATTAGCATCTCTAAAAGTGGAAAATTTTAATCTGCTAAATGAGCAGTCTGTTTGTAAGGACCATATGAAATTTGTCTCTCCTGTATATAAATGCATTTTAGTCATTTGTGAGAGCAAAATCTTTATTGGACCATAAACTATTATCACAAAGTTTAAATCACTATACTCTCCAAAGTATACTTATTTTAATTTCTAAATTATTTAAATTTATTTTATTTTCAAAATTTCCTAAAATTCACTTTTACTCTCCTTTCTTTGATTAGTAGGGAAAAGTAAAGCTTTGCTTACCTCTTTGATATAACTCACCCTCTTTGTGTCTGAAAACTAACCTTTGATGAAACCTCTTTTGGCTCATTTTGCTACAAATTAGAGCAACTTAAGGAATGAGAGGCCAGGAACTGAATTTGAATTAAGACGACTTTTGAAATACAAGTCAATTAGCCAAGAAGGCAGCAGAGATAAAATCATTTCATTTGTGATCATGTGCCTTGGGGGTCCTAATGGCTCCATTTGATTAGCTCAGCTGCTTCACTTCTCTAGTAACCTACATCCAGATGGCTGTGGCAGGGGACTGAGTTGCATCAAGAGTTTGTGTCACTCCTCTGCAGACACTATTAGTGAAGTTATATTAGCAATAGATGCTAAGGTGGGGGAGGGGCAATGGGCTTTATAAACCCCGGGTTGAAAACACTGCATTTGTATGCATCTATCATGCATACTTCTTTAATTTAATAGATTCTTGTTTTCTTTTAAAACTCTTCTTGGGTAGAAATTAATGTCATGACAGGATTTCTAAATATGTGAATTTTCTCACATACCTTAAAGGGTCTCGCCATGGATGCATGGCCTTTCCTAAATGCACAGAGAATACCACATGTATTTCCAAGTTTAGCATTTAACTTTCTCTCATCAGCAATAACAAAGCACACTGGCTCAGAATAATAATTCTACAAATTTGCAAATGTCCAATATGGGTGCTGGCATAAACCGGCACATTCTCCAAGTTGAGTTAGACCTGGGTACTTCTCCAAGGGTGAGGCAGCATAACCATGACTTGTAAACCAGAATTATTATAAAAAATAATAAATGTAGGGAATCAAATCCCAAGGACAAGTCTACAAGTATGCAAAGAAAAAAGAAAATATTTCACAACATGTAAATCTGTATCCAGGAGCATTATGGAGTCAGAAATGAAGAGTGGCAGGGGACAAGAGGAGCGTGTATGCAGAGTGCCTGGTGGAGCCTCTATGTAGAGGATGTTGATACCCACTCTCTGTCCTGAGGGTGGGGATGAGGGCTGCTGGAGGAGGAGGAGGACAGCACCTACCAGGTTGATGAATTACTCTGAAAATGAGGGTTCTCTGCAGCTAAACATCTTGATAGAAGTGAAAGCATCAAGTGAAAAACACTCCTTCTCAATTATGAGACTTTCAGAATCCTACCAGCTATCATCAGCGCTAATTTCTTAATCAGTTTATTAGAGTTTTTATAGATGTGTTCTGTGGCAATTCCTAAGTCATTCTTTCAGTATATTCTCTTTATGAAGAATACTAGGAGGAATGCTTACTTCCCAAATATTAACTAAATTCCTGCAGGTGTTTATAAAATGTTTCTGGGACGCTGGGCGAGGTGGCACACGCTTGTAATCCCAGTACTTTGGGAGGATCCAGGTTTGCGGCCAGCCTCAGCTCACTCTCTCTCTCTCTCTCCTTGTCTCTCTCTCTCTCTCTCTCTCTCTCCTTAGTGAGGCCCTCCGCAACTTCATGAGACCCGGTTTCAAAATAAAGTATAAAAAATAGGGCCGGGGGCGTAGCGCAGAGGTAGAATGCCCCTGCGTTCAATCCCCGGTACCGCAAAAATAAATAAATAAATAAATAAATAAATAAATAAAATGTTTCTGGGTATTTCCATGTACTTTCTCTTATCTGATCCTTAAAATGGTCATGAACAGTGTGTCTGTGTATGTGTGTGTGTGCATATGTGTACATGTTCACGTGTGTATCTATGTGTTTTCATGTCCTTTCTCTTACGTTGAAGAAATAAAATCACAGAGAAGTTAATTGACATGGCCACAGTTATGAAGTAGCAGATCTGAGACTTAAACCTGAGGATCATGAACTCAAATTTTAGGCCTTAAAACCTATTTCTATTGGAACATTATATGAATTCTGAGAGGATTAGTGGACTTTATTCTGCTCTAGGATCAAGAGCTATATCCTCAAGCTTGTCCTACTAATGGACAGAAAACTATGCCACACAACTCTGCCTGACAGATTGATGGATTGGTTAATTTAGTCATATATGGTCTACTTCATGCTAAGCAGTGTACTAGTTCCAGGGCATTCCAAGAGAAATAGCAATGTGTTTTTGTCTTCAGAATATTTACCATTTCATGCTCAGTGGTATGGAAATGCTGGCACTATTATGAGAATAAATACAAGTTTGAAGTGATTGACAGTAGAGATAAAAAATCAGCACAACACAGTAATTAGAACCCAGGTTTAGTCCCACTGCCCATGTTCAAATTCCATGACTACAACTGACAACATGTGTGATTTTAGCTAAGTGACTCATTCTCCCTGTATCTCAGTTTCCTCATCTGTAAAATGAGCATGAACCTTAAAGGGCTAGTTTGAAGATTAAATAGGCTAATATTTATAAAGTATCTGGCACAAAGTAAACAGTAAATCTTTCGTTGAATAAATAAAGATAAGAATTAGGAAAAGCAGGAAATAGGTGGAGCAGGTAATAAAAAATTAACATGTATTGAGTTCATATGAATGTTAGGCCCTAATAGGGCACTCAGTCCTTAACCAACATAGTCCTACAAATCTTTCAGTTGATAATACCAGTAATGCAGAGCTTTATTGAGAATGGAAAACTCTTTCTGGGAGGGGGCTGCCCTTTCCGTTGTATGATGTTTAGTAGTGAATCTAGTCTCTATCGACTAGATGCCAAGAGAATTAATCCCTTCAGCAGTGAAAATTAAAAACAAAACAAAACAAAAAAACCTGCAGACATTGACAAGTAGCTCTGGGACACATGATCACCACTGACTGACAACCTGCTAAATTCAGGAAAATGAGGCTAAGAAAGGTTAAGTGATTTTCCAGGGCCACACCGAGCATGTTGATGGAACAGACAAGGAGATCATTTTTTTGTGAGTAACACCAAAGCTGAAGACTGACTGAGCAGTCATAATAAGGTTTCCAGTCACAGATTGTGAAGTCCATACCACAGTTTGGCTTGATTATTCATTGGGCAATAGGAGTAACCTGATCAGATGTGTGTTTGGGTAGATATCATGGCAGATGGATTGAGGGGTGGAAGAATTAAAGAGTGAGAAACGATGCGTTCATCCAGGGGAGGCATAATGAGGCTTGAACACAAAGTGATAATGAGTAAAGATAGAAGCAAATAAATAATGAGCAAGACTATGGAGTGCAATTTGTAGAGATTCTTCTTTTTCGTATTCATCCTATATGAAGGGTTCTAAATGCCTTTCTGACTTTAGTAGCCTCACTGCAAGATAATCCTAAACTTATTTGACTTTACATTGTAGAGAAGGTGGCTCGGGCCCCGATAGATTAATCACATACACATGGCTTCATACAGAATGTCAGTGGTTCTTAATCTTTTCATTTATTTCCTAGAATGCCCTGTTTCTTCACACTTCCTTCTAATCAAAATGATCTCCCATTACTGACTGAGAGAATGGATATTTACAAAACTGATCAATACTGGTTTAATATATCTGCTCCAATCCACTTTACGTAATGACATGGCACTACTCTGAATAGCCTTTTCAAATAGGCGAGGTTCAGATCCTCTCAACTGTATGCCTGGTATTAATCCCTTCTTCTCTTTTCCTTTATCTTCCTGCCCTCTCTACTCCCCTTATCATCCCTTTTTCATTCCCTACTCTTTCAGTGAAATTCAGACAGTACAAACTACACCACGCTTAATAATCATAATGGTAGTATCAACAAAATCAGTTAACATTTATTTAGTATTTTCTAAGTGCCTGGTGTGGTTTTGAGCTCCCTGAATTTATTAACTCATGTAATCTTCACAACAACTCTGTGAGGAGGATATAGTTCTTATTCCCATTATACAGATGAAAGGCTACATGTGCTTACCTCCCTCCTAGAATCAAGTGAACTAATGGGTTCACTAGCTAATTGCAAAACATGATACAAATTTAAGCTGTTGTTATTAATTCATGTTTCTGATTTCATTATCCAACAAAGTGAAATCTGACAACTCTACTTAACCTAGACCCCAAAAACCTATGAACAATAATTGGAATGGAGAGCAGAGGCTTGCTGTTTAATAAGGCTTGTTCTAACAAATAACAAAAGCTCTGTGGTTCCTGTTTACTTAGCTGAAAATGAATTTTTGCTCACTTTAAATCAGGTCAGGCATAATTAGGATTAAGGACTAACTGGACTTGAAAAATGATGGAACATAAGAGTCATCTATCTGTCTAATACATCTGAATTAAAAAGATTAACCTGAATGACTGAAATGTACTGAACATGTATACCTAGTGTTTATTCTCTACTTGAAATATTGAGGGAGAAACTTAGTGAAAAACAGATTTTCCACAAGAGTCAAGAAATAGATTCTCCACCAGGGGCTAATTTTGTCATCCCACCAGACCTATCACAGCTCTTAAGGCTAAGTACAAAAATTGGACTAAGAACAATATTCCATGATGTTGTAAAACTCTGATTATTTTCACTTAAAATCTCAAAGTATTTCACCCCCCCACACACACACACATCCTATATCTCATCTCACATTTGTCAACATATTAGAAGAACTGTCTTTATTTGGGTTTTTTTGTTTTTTTTTTTGTTTGTTTGTTTGTTTTTGCGGTACCGGGGATTGAACGCAGGGGTGTTCTACCTCTGCGCTACGCCCCCGGCCCTATTTTTTATGCTTTATTTTGAAACCAGGTCTCACGAAGTTGCGGAGGGCCTCACTAAGGAGAGAGAGAGAGAGAGAGAGAGAGAAACAGGGAGAGAGCGAGAGCTGAGGCTGGCCGCGAACCTGGATCCTCCGGTCTCCGCCTCCCAAAGTACTGGGATTATAAACGTGCGCCACCACGCCCGGCAGAAGAACTGTCTTTAAAACTAGTGTTTCAGTTGGCATTCTCATGGCTATGACTCGAAAAACCTGAGGACAACAGCTCAGAGGAAGGAAGATTTATTTACTTACAGTTCTGGAAACTTCAGTAGTTCAGTCCTCTCAGGCTAGGTAAAGTCTGCAGAGCTCAGAGCATGGCAGCAGGGAGCAGAGAGAGTGAGGGCACAAGGGCTCTGCTCTAACATTATGAAGGCCAGAAGCAGAGAGAGAGAGAAGAAGAAGAAGGAGGAGGAGGAGGAGGAGGAGGGGCTATATATAATCCCAAGACCACAGAGAGAGCATGAGGGCTCTGCTTTCACATCATGAAGGCCAGAAGCAAGAGAGAGAGAGAGAGAGAGAGCAAGGGGAGGAGGGAACATATATAATCCCAAGACCACACCCCCAGGGACCCTTCCTCAGCAACCAAGCCCTACCTCCTATATGACTGTCTTGTCTCCATGAGGGCTAGGGGGACATTCTAAATCCCAGCAATAACAACCAGTCATTGATCTTCCTTTACATCCCAGATGGAATGTTTGTATAAGTTGTTCGTTCAGAATCACCAAAGAACTTGTGGTCAGACATAATGTTGGCACCTTTTTATCCTTTCAACCATTTCTCATCACCTTCCAGGGCACGTGTTTCATGCTTCGCTTCCTCAATCCTAAACTTTTATTTCCTTAGAATATTCACTTTACATTGTTCATCTTAGCTTCTTCCTTTAAAGGTTTCTTTCTTTACCATGCCTCTAGAGATGTTTTTTTCTAAGATTTGACCACAATCATTTTATATTTTCTCTCCTTTTTCTTCCCCTCTTTTTTCTTCCTACCTCCTTCCTTCTCTTTTTCCCTTTCCCTCTATGACTCTCTCCCCAATTTTTTATTCTTTCCCACAGACTCAAATGCTATAACTGTTTATATGATGCTTGACCTCAAAAGCTATATTTGTCTTTATAAATATTTAAACACCATCCCAAGTGATGAATGCTCCCCTCTCTGGGTTAAACAGTACTTTGATTTCTCTGGTTGCAATTAGATAGATATTTCTAAAATCAATAAATACAGTCCAGTAAAAGGGTTTCACTTTCTCTTAGTTCCCTATTAAATAAATGCCAAGAAATACTGCATTGAAATCTTTGTCCAAGGTGGAATTTCTCAGAACACTGAGAAATGAACACAGTGTACCGAGAAATCCTGGAAGGGCTAGTTCAGTGAAAAGAGTGGACACAGAATGATCTTTGCTACCAGTCTAATTACAAGCTCCTGTGGGCAATTCTTTCATCAAGGGAGAAGGAGTTGTTTTGATTTCTTTTCATTATCGTCCTCGTGCAGAAATTAGAAAGCATCTAAGCATAATTTTCCTTTGAGTTATTCAATATTCAAAGGCACATATTTTCTACAAGTTATTTATTTAAGCATATGCATAAAAAGATTAAAGTATGATTTTTTTAAGTGAAAAGGCTTTGAGTAAGAGATTTGCAGATGTTGTATATTCTCTAAATGTAGAGGAGCAGCCTACCTTTTCAGAAAGGGCAATCACGTATTGACAATCTCTTGCTTAAGAACAATAGAAAATAGTCACCATTTGTTAATTACATTTGCCTTTTATGAAAAAGAAAAACCACTATAGGATGGTGTGAAGAAGAGGATTTTCCTTAGGATTGCCCTTTAACTCTTTGACATTTGAGCTCTTGATACAGTATTTCTACTTTGAAAGCAAGGCCAAAGAGATGACAGGCAGATTTTGTAGGGAGGAAAAGTAACATCTTTTCCTCATCTATTGCAGGCTTCATGGCTGGGTTCCTTATAAAAGGAAAAACAATTTTGTAAGAATAACCATATACATATTAATAACGTATACACATGTAAGCTTTACATGAAACAGGGGCCTTTATAAATAAAGAGCCAGAGAAACAGGGAACTCTGTGTACTTAGATGCCAAAGTTTGTTGAAGAGTGGGCAAAGTATAATTGGGTAAAGTAGGTATGATCTAATGGTAATACATTGGAGGGAATTTAGCAAGGCCTGTTTAATCGAATCCTTCTTGATGTATCTGTGTCTTCTAGGATAAGAATGTTCCTCTTCTCCAGGTATTTTCTACAAGTTATTTGGTTAGCCTAGCTCTGTCCTCACTCTCTCTTTGCTTTCTGGTTGTCATGATGTGAGCAGCTCTTCCTGCCATGCACACCTGTCATCATGTGTTGTGCTACCAACAAGCCCAAATTAACAGGGCCAGGTGACCATGGACTGAAACTCTTGAAACCAGGAGCCAAAACAAACCTTTCTTCCTCCTTATAAGTTATCTCAGGAATTTTGTTACAGTGACGGAAAGCTGACCAACACAGAAAGTCAGTTCTGAGAAGTAGGGTCATTGCTGTGATGATACCTGAAAATGAAGTTCAGAAGCCTTTGAAATTGGTTTGAGGGAGAAATTTGCCAACTGTCTTAATTCAGCAAGCATGGCTCTCTATTTTCCCTTCTCCCACAACTGAGCCATCCGTCCTACTTTCTATTCCACCCATCCAATACCAGTTTTAGTCCATTCCTGGTCTCTGCTGCCACAGCTTCAGATCTGGGCCTCCAGTTCTTGAGTCTAAGACCCACACTCTATGGTGCATCTTGGGAAAACCTAAGAATCTCATGTTGGCTGGAGTAGATTAAACCCATAAAAGGACATCTTATAAGGTATGTTGGGGTTATGCGACGAGTGACTTCATAGCAGGCTAATGGTTTTGCAAATATTTGTACCACCACATGGAATAACTACTTTGGTTGAATTTTATATAGAGTTTATGCGGTTGATTATTTCACTTTAGTGTTTCAAATTCAACAGTTACTTCGGGCTGACTTTTATTTTTCTTTCCCTGCTTCACTAAGAAAACAAGATGTTTTTTCCATCCATCAGAATTTTTATCTTATTCTTTGTGACCACTCTGCTTTCTTTAATAACTCAGCTACGTTACTTGTTTTTGTGTCTTGACCACTGAGAGGCTTTCTGTGTCACTGCTGACACAGAGACTTCTTCAGTCTGATGAACTGTAGCTGTGTAGAGAAAAAATGTTTTGATTTTTGTGACATGAACATGCATTCCTGGGTATGCAAATGGAATTCGGCTTGCTAGGCTGAATCAGGGCTGATTCTTAAATAGTAGAAGAAACAACTAGAATTTACATAAAGCAACGATCAGAAATTTGAAGTCTCAGTGACTTAAGTTTGAATCCTTGGCTCAGCCATTTGTGAGAATTTGGACAAGTTAATTAACCTTTCTGAACTTCAGTTTTATCACTTATGAAGTGACAAATTGCTGCATTTCCTTAACTTTAAGATAATATCAACTGTAAGACATGTCAGCAATTAAATAACATTTCACAAAACGTAGTAAGTTATATTAAATGCTCTGAATGCATTAATTATAAAAGTATAAGTAAATAGATGTTTTATTGTCATCAAAACCTAATAACACCTATTTTGCAAGATCTCGTAATAAAAAAATCTATTCACAGTAGGTACACATGTGGGTATGTGGTATGTAGTAGACATTCAAATAACAGTAGCTATTATCATTGTTTAACTAAAATCAAGGCTGATATCTGGCTATTGTTTCAAATTTAATAAAAATTGACCTGACTCCCTGTCATATGTAATGCCCCTCTAATGTATCTTCACTTCCCTGTGAGCTACTGTCCCCTTGTCACTTTTTCTCCCAACTTCTTGCTCCTCTGTCTTCCTCATGTCTCATTTTCTGTGGTCTTCTCCTCTGTTCTCTGATTTTCCCATCAGTTTTCTTCATATTCACTCAGACATCTGTGCATACAGCAGACTTTATTGAATGTTTAGAGTATCACTCTAAAGTATTGAAAATAATTTATAATGGGAAACTTGTCATTTTTGTTCCTACAATCTCTTTGGCTGCCTGGTCACCAGAAGTTTTCTTCTTAGTTGTGTTCTTCCTCAGATTCAAATTCCCACGTGATACTGATCTCTTCTTTCACCAGCATCCTGTTTGCCCTCTACATTCTCTATTAGCAAAAACTTGGTAGTTTATTATGCAGAATCTGTTTTTTCTCTGCACATATTTAATTTACCATTATTTTAAGCAATGTGCTTGGATTCCTACCTTCTATATCCAGGGTTTAACAATATACTTGTTGAAACATAGATAAATGTCTTCTTAAACAGAGGTATGATGCTAGTTATACACATATCTTTCCAAATAGTTAAAGTTCATGTAGGATTTTAGTTTGCTTGTTTTTTATTTTTGTGGGATTTTTTTGACACTGGAGGTTGAACCCAGGGGCATTCTACCTCCAAGCTTCACCCTAGCCATTTTTATTTTTATTGTGAAACAGGGTCTTACTAACTTGCTTAGAGTCTCCATTAATTGCTAAGGCTGGCCTTGAACCTGTGATCCTAATATCTCAGCCTTCCAAGTACTGAAATTATAAGTATGTGCTACCACACCCGGAAGGATGTATTTAATGATGCCTTAATGCTAACGCCAACCTTGTATCTACACTTTACCTGTATTCAAGCAACTGAACATGGCTGGAGGGAAACATAACCTATGCTACCTGGTCTCATCTTAAATTCAAGACCATGAATTTTAGGTGTGCTCTAATGCCGTGTGTAAATCATACTGTTTCCTTACTCAATTCACTACCTGCATTCTCCTAAATGACCATTTCAAGCTTTCCTCTCTTTTTTTTAAAAACCACAAAACTAAACTTCTTCCATGATCTCTCTTTTATTTTACCTTTGGCCTTCACTTTTTAGTAAACTTATCCAAATTCATAGCTCTAAACACTATCTGTATTCTGATACTAAACACACACATACACACATACCACAAATTAGGATCATCTCCTCCCCTCACACTGATTTTCTCAAAGCTTCCTCCCTCTATCTAGTTGTCTATATAAATTGAATGCCAAATAAATATCTTGATGCCAATAAATATCTCTATATAAATTGAATGCCAAATAAATATCTCACATTTATTTCAGATTATAAGCTTGTATCTTTTTATCATGGATCTCCAGGAAGCTAGTATAGTGATTGGCAAGTAATAGGCAGCATTAGTAGATATTTATTGAATGAATAAAGAAATGAAAAGATAATGCCCAATAATTCACAAACATATTCAATTAAAACACTCAGGAAGATGCCAAAGTTACAACATGAATAAATCATGAAAACTGAGTACTTCATAGTCTCCTGGCATAGATGAATATATAAATAGGGATAGCATTAAACAATATAAAATACTGTCACAGAATTATAAACAAAGAACTATGGAAGTGACTGACTTAGAAAATCTGGGTGATCTCAATGTTTTGATGACCAGTAGGATGTAACAGAAATAAAGGCGGGAAAAGGAATCCTAATAAAGTAGACAATATATATAGCACAAAGCAATCAAATTTTTGTTTCGTTTTCTTCCAATACTGTGTAACTTTAGAAGGTCAGTTTAGAAGGTGTATGCTCCAAGAATTAGAGATTTTTGTCTGTTGTATTCAATGCTCTATCCCTAGTACCAAGAACAATATGGGTCACATAGTAGATTCACAGTGCCTCCTTACAGAGTAAATCAATGAACTTCTTACTATAACAACGGTGGTTATCCTCAATTCTAATGGGCATGTTTTCAATTGATATAAAGAAGAATTTCATAGTGATCACATCAGCTCTAAAGTGAAATGACTATTTGAGAAATGGTTATCTCTCCATAAAACAGGAGTTTCAATTATTAAGGGTCTACCCGACAACTTTATAAGACACTATGCAAAGCATTTCTGAATTCCATCAGAGGTTATATTAGTTCCAGGTTTAATTTTGATGTTATAAAAATTCCTCTTTCAAAAGACAAAACAAAATAACCATGCGGTCCTCTCAGAAGAAGAATAAGAAAAAATGCAAGCTTTTGCTAGCACTGTGATTCCTTTGGATAGATTTCTGGTTGGCATTTACCTGAACTCAGTCTGTATCTTATGATCAGGTAAGTAGCTAAACTGCAATTCAGTCTTAAAAGAGAATGTCAACAGAAATACTTAAAAAATTACAGGGATGGTACTGTATACTCCAAACATTCTCAAGAGCTAAGGGATATAAAATAGGAAAACAAATAAATAAAATAGAAGGATAAGTTTTATTTCGTGGAGAGTAGATGTGCTGGGCAGTGTGTACATGACTCCATCGACAGAGAGTATTTATGATGGAATCTCATCGACATTGTATCTTAAACTTAAAAGCCTCCCAAATCAGCTGACCCTGTCAATCCAGAGTATCTTGATTGCTGAGGACAGTCCCTAGGACCAGGCCTCGCTCTGAGGCCAGAGCACCTGCTTTGGCCATCTGTTACAGCGGGCAGGTGGAGAGCCTCACTTGTACTATTTCCACTTACAGCATTGGAGTTCTTGTATTATCCAGTCCTGGCAAGTCCTTTTAGTATTATGCTCTACTTCAAATATACACAATCTTTATTTTTGCATGAACTCACTCCTACCAGGTGAGCAGGAGAGAATCATGCATGAACTTTTGGTAACCTATCTTTTGGCTTTCTCCCTTAAACACTGAAGTAGAGACAGTTCAAACATGGTGGTATACTTCTTTTCTCTTTTGAGTAATGTGGGTGCATCATAGCTTATTGTTTTTGAGCATGGGCTCCAGAAACATATGATTATCTTTGTAACCTTGAGCACCCTAGGTAATCTCTTTAAGCCTCTGTTTCCTCATCTGTACGATGAGCAAAATAGTACCTGACTCATAGTTTATATGGGAAGATGGAGATCATGTGCAGAAAGCATGAAACACCGTGTCCAGTGTATTTAGTGAACACTTTATGAATGGCAGTAATTTTTATACAAGGCAGCCTATTCCTCACTGAACCCAAATCATATCAGACCAGCTCCTGCTTAGGGCAGGGTGAATGGCCTTCATCCAATTTTATGTATGATCCATTTAATTTTTTTAATGAATATTTCACTTCCAGACCTTTGAAAAAATATCAGAAATTCTCTGTCAACCTTATTATTCAATTTTTCTTCCCACATGTCCAGTTTTCCTCCATTTCCACAGAAAATTATAGTGAAGAGGGAAGCTTTGTGATCAATATAATTTTCTCATAAAAATGCTTATGCTTATTCGAAAACTAATTTTTAGAGTATCTGGTCACCTGTGTGAAAGCTTAGGTGCTTAGGAAAAATGAAATGAAATAAACATTGTACATGATGTTTCTTTAATATACTTTAATAGTGCATTGCAATTATACATCATAGTGAAGCTCAATGTGACATAAACATACATGCTCACAGCTTTTGGTGCATTTCCTTCCACATCCCACCCTGCTCCTTCCTGTGCATGTTAGTGAGATTGGTAGTAATACCTTCATATATGGACATAGTATCATTCGAACTGTTTCCTTCCTCAATCCTCCTTTAATTGAGGATACCCAGTTGATCTGTCATTCTCTGAGGAAGTGATGTTTCTGAGAACTATTCTCTAGTCTCAGGGGACAGATAACTAGAATATTATCCTTCTGCCACTGCAAAGGAAAAGAAGTGAAGAATGACTTATTGGTCTCTAGGGCTAGACAGCGACACTCTACACTGCCAGAAATAGGATGCACAGGGGACAGTGACATGGTAAATATCTTTATATGAAAGCCATGCTGTTTTCTTCTGTGCTATGAAAAGAGAGGAAAAGGAAAGTCTTATATCTTGTTCTCCAGGTGATATCATTCCCAATTGCTGCAACCCAGGTTTATTAAGAGATGTGCTGTGTCAGAATTCCACACTTGTAAGTTTGTGCTATCATTTATTTATTTCTGCAAATATTTACTGAGTGCCAGCACTGTGCCAGTTGTCAAGGATACATTGATGAGAAGGCAAATAGAATCCCTGCCTTCAAGGATTTTATATTTCAGAAGACAAAGAAAATGAGGAGAGTTGCTAGCATGCCCATAACAGAGGGCATTGACAGTCGGAGGAGTTGAGGCCAAGGGCACTGATTCTCCATTCCTTTCCTGTTCATGTGGTCTCTGACGTCTCCCTCCTCCCCCAAGGGAATGTCTGACTGAATGGTGAGTTCACTGAAGTGAGCTTGCTCAGCCACTTTTGGTTTTTCCCCTTTGAATAAAGAGCCTCGAGGGAGGGTGTGCTATGGTCTTCCCTTCCCGGAGAGGTTAGTTCACCAGATTGCCTCTGGCCCTGAACAAGAAAGCCAGAAATGGTGAAGGGTTTCTTCAAGTCAGCCTTCATTCAGCTTTAGAGCTAAGCTACATTCACTAGTTGGCTTCATGGAACTAAAATGGAGTTTGTAGTCCTATATTCCTTCATGTGCCCTGGCTTTATTTCTCAATAGATTCTAAACTCAAAAGAATGAAGCTATCAATACCAATTTCAATATTATGAATGGGGAGGAGAAGGGAGAGGGAGGAATCTGGAGGGAAACATACCTGGTGCTGTGTGCACATATGCTCCTGTCACAGTAAACTTCAATATAACATATGGTTACAATGCACCAATAAAAGAGAAAATACATGTATTATCAATGTCCCTCTTACCTCTTCATCTTGATGCCTTTGCCAGATATTGGAGAAGTAGATGAAAGGAATTGGTAATTTAAAACCAAATCAACTCATTGGCAAATAGTGAGTTTGAGGATTTAGTCTTAAACTGATGGAACATTGAATTTGATAGTTCTTTAAGAAGTTTAACTATGTCAGAGCTTTTCTTGAGTCACTGAGGACAGTGACATTTGGAGCAATGTAATAAGAGACTGTACAGGCCTTGTGACTGACCTTGATGTGATTTAAAAAGGCATAACTAAGGGATCATATATAGAGGATCTAAGCATTACCTTAAAATGAGCTTCAATACTTTATTTCAAGGCTTTTGCAGGTCTTACTGCATAGGTTTTTCCTTTCATTTACTAAATTTCTCTGGGAAGACCATAGATTGAGCCTTTAAATTCTAAAGTCAGCTAAGTTCAGTGATGGTTAACAAACACTGCTGTTTTTGTGTTATGCATAGGGAAGCAATGCAGTCTCAGGTGCTATAGTAACTATTGTTTGTGTAGCTTTGATCATGGTTTGGGGCTATGTGGGAAAAATGTCATTTCTCCACTCTGGGATCCATGTCATCCATCAGCAACTCAGTCTTCTTTCCTTCTACTTCATCTCAAGTTAATGCTTATGTTGGTTTGGTTACATAAGCCTTGACCATGGCTTTAGATTTCAGATACTTCGACTAGGTATTCCTCACAAAATGTCTCCTTTTTTTCTTTCTTTCTTTCTTTCTTTCTCTTTCTTTCTTTCTTTCTTTCTTTCTTTCTTTCTTTCTTTCTTTCCTTCCTTCCTTCCTTCCTTCCTTCCTTCCTTCCTTCCTTCCTTCTTTCTTTCCCTCCCTCCCTTCCTTTTTTGTTTGTTGTGTGGTAATGGGGATTGAACCCAGAGGCATTCTACCTCTGAGCTGCACCCCCAGCCCTCTTTAATTTTCATTTTTGTTTAGAAACAGGGTCTTGCTAAGTTGCTGAGAGTCTACTGAGACTGGTATTGAACCTGTGATCCTCGTGCCTCAGCCTCCCAAGTACTGGGATCATAGGTGTGCACCACCACACTTGGCTAGTTTCTATTATTAACATCTTGAAAGGAATAGAAATCTATCTTCTTCCTGGGTTGATATGGACTTTTTATAATTCCATGAGCTAAGACAGTTTGTACTAGAACACTCAGCCTTTAGACATTTAATTTGCTGAAAAAAATCAAGGAGGGATGCATTGTTATAAAATATGCTTATTTCCCACTATCAGAACAGTAATAATGGAAAAAAGTAAAAAAAATTCAAAATTTATTAAAGAATACAATAGTTGTATAGTTTCTGGATCAGTAGGGATAAGAAATCCAAAGAACAGGAAAAGGGGATTGCAGATGTAGAAAGAAGACTGAGGTTATTTCTCTAAAGGGAACCTGGAAAGGCAAGGTATTGAGCAGCACATGGCAGCTGTCTTGGAGCTCACTGGGCTCATGTAGCTCAGACTGCAGAAACATCAATACCATTTACAATGCAAAAATCAAGCAAACAAACAAAACCAATGTGATGATTCTCTAGCACAAATGGGGAAAAGATAGATTTCAAATATCGAGGATATTTGAAATTTTGTAGCAAGAAGCAGTGGAAATGACCACTATGGCACAAGACTAAAATACTTACTCACAAGAAAAGAGTAGAGACTGTATCACTGAGTGCAACGCAGCCCCCTACCTACCCCAAATGCCAGAAAGAGATGGAAATGAGAGATTTTGCAGGTACCAGATGAGAAAGAAAGGCATCTCAAAGAAGATCTGGTGACTTGTGACGAGTTCTAATGTCTTTGAAAGAGGGCGGGGATATCTCAAATGCTGTTCTCTGAGAGTTCAGTTGGTGTGTATGTGGGTATCCTTACCCACAATTCTCCTTTTTTGTTTGTTTGTTTGTCTGTAGTATTGAAGATTAAAATGAGAGGCATTCTATCTCTGAACTACACCCCCAGCCTTATTTTGTTTTTATTTTTGAAACAGGGTCTCACTAAGTTGCTGAGGGCCTCGCTAAGTTGCTGAGACTGGCCTCAAACCTGTGATCTTCTTGTCTCAGCCTCTCAAGTACTGGGATTACAGGTGTGTGCCACCATGCCCAGCACAACTTTCCCTCTTTAAATGGCAAATGTAGTGCTACAATTGAATTAATGAGAAATTTTTTTGATAGGAGTTTAATTTCATAGGCTTTGGCCTTCAGATAACTGATGTGAACGGACAATTGCCTTGGCAAAACTATAAAATCAATATTTCCCTA
>PVJS01017491.1:20747-36204 GCA_004027185.1 Glis glis
TTTTTTGCGGTACCGGGGATTGAACGCAGGGGCGTTCTACCTCTGTGCTACGCCCCCGGCCCTATTTTTTTGCTTTGTTTTGAAACCGGGTCTCACGAAGTTGTGGAGGGCCTCACTAAGGAGAGAGAGAGAGAGAGAGAGAGAGACAGGGAGAGAGAGCGAGAGCTGAGGCTGGCCGCGAACCCGGATCCTCCGGTCTCCACCTCCCAAAGTACTGGGATTACAAGCGTGCGCCACCACGCCCGGCTGATGCCCAATATTCTTCTATGTCCAAATTTTTAAAAAGTTAATGTGACATAACAGGTTTTAGGTTGACTTGATTAAACTTTGAACATGCCTCAACTGCTCTGTAGTAGAAGGTGATTCATAGTAGCTGTCCACTGAGTCTCAACTCTACCGTCAGACCGGGGATTCATCCAGAACAGATTGATCCAAATAAGAAATTGACCAGTCATGAGTAAAGAATTTTGTATTTCATTTAATCTTAACTTTCACAGAAAATGGGTTGTAACCTTTGGACTTCCTTTTTTATCCATGATCTTCATAAAAAATGGCTTTTATTCAAATTTGGGATTTCTTTAGGATTGTTCTTAGACATCTGTCATGACCGATTGTATATCAGGATGGATAACTAAATGATAATAGATGGTCTCTCCAGGATTCGGAAGGACTTTGAAGTTGGTTCATTGCTGGCCCATTTCAGACCTTCTGGAGGCAAAAGCTAAAGTGTCCAGTAGTTGTTCAGGAGGACCTCAAGGCATCGGTGGTTGACATGGTGATGTGGCCTCCTATAGGTAACAGCATGGCCACCCTAGCCTCTTCCTACTAGTGAACTAGCCATGCCAATAGCTGATCACAGATTTAATGGATCAACTCACTGAGCTAAGAGAATAAAAAGCTGGGACATTAGGAACAGACATATTTCACATTCCTAATTTTTTAATTGGTGGTGGAAGGGGAGAGAATTTCCACTCAACTTCTTGGGAAGCAAAGTTTTAGAAGGGAGCTTCCCAGTTGCTCTCTGTTGCCCAGAAATTCAAATTTAATGGGGTGTTCTGTATTTTACCTTGCAATTCTATCTAAGGGAAGTGACAAGCTGCTGAAGATTTGAAAACCTTGACGTAATATAATCAGAAATTAAAGAAAACAGAAAACAAGTCACCCAGTAAATGGCAAGCATCTCTTTTCAAATGTATTCAGGTTTCTTATGGTCCCCTTTTCAACATGACCTTGCCATAAAACCAATAATAATGACAGCGTGCTATACCCAACGACTCATGAAAATGTTGTAAATACGGCTTGATGAAGATAAATTACAGTCTTGGCAATATGGCAAACAGTCTGATGTGTAACAGAAAGGAGAATGTGGGTTCTCTCTCTAGGCATTCATGCTCTACAGAGAAAAAGGCAATGCACAAAAGTGACTTACAAAGATAGCAATTTCACTTGTAAAACTGAGCATACTCATTTTCCCTCTGTTGAATTCTAGTTCCCCAGTCCTCTACAAAGCCTGCGTTTATTGCGCCTGAGTTTTTTCAAAATGCGGTGATTGCTGAGTGAGTGACCACCTCACTCTGATTCACAGCAAGGTGTTTCGAACAGACTGACACTGCGATTACTAAAACATGATCCCTCGGTGGAGCCAGGGGCCCCTCACTCTGATTCACAGCATGGGGTTTCAAACAGGCTGACGCTGCATTTACTAAAACATGATCTCTCAGATGAACCACAGCGTCCCCTGCAGAAGCAATGGGCACATTGCCAGTGAGCAAGAAACTGTTCTCCTGATTTCATATCCATTTTCTAAACGCAAATTCTCATTTTAAAATATGACTCCACGTGTTGCCTAAGTGTCTCTGCGCCCCTTCTTTGTAACCTTTTCCCTAGGAGTTCTCTCCTAAAGCTGTTGTTAGAACTCTAATTGCAACTCTCTGGAATGGAGTAATGGTCAAATTGGAGCAAGTTGTTCTCACCCACTGATCGGTCAATTTATGGGCTTGCGACTGGGTGAGTACATCCATCACCAGGAAGCCAGTCTCTCTATGGGAGGTCAATAACCCTGATTGGTAGGGGCCATGTTGAAATGGAAGAGAAAAGAAAAGGCAAAGGATGAAGTTTGAGAAAGCATTTGAAATCTGGTCACAAGACCAGGAGTATGGTTGCAGTACATGATAGGTATTTTAAAGCATCATACTATAAAAAACTTGAATACCGCCAATCATGATGGTACACACCTGTCATCCCAGTACTTCGGAGGCTGAGAAAGGAGGATTGCAGGTTTAGAAACAGTCACAGAAACATAGTAAGACTCCAGCAACCTAGGGAGACCCTGTTTCAAAATAAAAAATAAAAAGGGCTGGAGGTATAGCTTGGAAGTAGAATGCCGCTTGGTTCAATCCCCAGATGCACACACACACACGCACACACACACACACACACACACACACACACACTGAATACAGATTATTGTCCACATTCAGCATGCCCATATAGTGTTAGCCGGACCATTTCAAAAGTAAAACTGAGTACAGGAATTGTATAAAGTCTCTTTGAGTAAACGTTTAGAGTTACTACCTTTTGGACCAAACCAGGGTCATGCTAAGGGAAATGTAAGTATCAAGTATGGCTAATATTTGATGAATTCTTACTATGTACCACAAATTAATATTAACACTTTATAACTACCTAATACAACAATCCCACAAGGTAGGTACTATTATTCTTACAAACTTACAAATTAGAACATTGAAATACAATGAACCAAGATTACACAGTTTGAGAGTGGCATACCAAAGATTCCACCCAGGCAATTGGACTCTAAGGCTGTAATTTTAACCACTACACTACACTTATTCTGGGGATGAAACACCTTTTGATAGTAGAGAACATTTGCCTGGCCTGCAAAATATGAATGTCAATTAGATTAAATTGTTTTGCCTTATCATGATTCAAGTCTAGCTGTTTTCTCAATTTCCCTTTTTTGTTCCTGATTCTAGATAACTTTATAAGAAGTCATTCTATATAATGTATATGTGGTTGGGAACTATACTTACTCAAAGCAACAATCAGTACTGTGCTTCAATTTAATCTATACTCTTTCATTCAACAATCATGTATAGAGTTCCTGCTGGATGAGGTGCTATACATTTGGTAATATTTTGTCCTTTATCAGAACTGCACAGCCTATAAGAATATGTGCAAGGAAACAATTATGATGGTAATCGCACTGGCAATGAAAGGTACCCAGTTGGGTGCTAGGTGTTTAATGTCTATAGAATATGTAACTCAGTGTCCCAAAGACTCCTGACCTTGCTCTTTCCCTGACCAGCTCACTCAGAACGTTCCTGTCTCCTACAAAATACCCACAAACATTTCTAGAAATACCCAACTGGTGCTTCTTCTGGTATATGAATTGATATGTCAGCTACAGAGACTACAGTGTAAACACACTGATAAAGGAAGTCACAGGAGGAGAGGAAGTACTTTGACTGGCTCTCATAAAATTGCTCAGGTGAATTTTACCATGGTCTCTAGTGATGGAGGCCCTGATCCACTTCTCTTTCCGGTACCACAGAGGGGTGGTGGGAAAATTGCCTTTGCTTTGATTTAAGTTGCTTTTTGTCAACAGGGTGTTCTGAAACAGAACCACTGGTGCCAGGGGCTCATGACACTCAGAAAAATAGTCTCCAGTCATGACTCTTCTCTCTCTAAAAAACCAACTGCTCATTTATGAAATTAGGCTTCATTGTTTTACATTTCTCTTTGCCTCTCAAGAGCTAAAATAAGCAGATAAAACCAAACAAAATACTTCCTTTAGCCAAAACCCAAAGTCTCATGCAAAATACGTAATTGTGTCCATCAGCACACTAATAATGCACACACCCTGTCTTAGTTTGGACTCAAAACGTTCTGTACAAACAGAACATGGTAAGTGCTATAATAGAGAAATGAATAAAGTGGTTGAGGAATACAAAGGATCACTTTGTATGGAAGTTCTACAAAGCTTTATTGAAGCAGTAACCCTTAGACTCAATCTTGTAAACTAAGCAAGAGTTCATTGTTCAAGAGAGACATTATGGCATGGGAACTGAAAATACAAAGGATTGGATGTATGAAAGAGCTTGGGGTCATGGGTGATGGTAGATAGTATAATGTGCTTGGGGCATAAGTTGTTTGTTAAAGTGTATATGTGGAAAACAGCTTGTGGAATAAGGCTAAAAAGAATGGGAGCAAATTCAAAGTGGCCACTATTATATTCAGTCAAAAAAATTTTTAAGTGGTTCTCAGTAAAGTTTGCATTTATCTTTATTTGTAACATGTTCTTTAACTTTGTCTAGGGAAGAGAAAAAGATGAAAAGGAATGTACACTGAAGATGCACAATAAATACCAGCATATTTGATTGATGAGGACTTCAGGGTAAATGGAACAATACAACATGGACTGGGAAGGCTGGTCTAAAGCAGGATCATTTTACAGTTCTAAACATAATGGTCTCATCATTTGCTTTAGTCAGATTTTAGTGCTTTACTTATTTTTATTTACCCTGTAATAGTGGCCTATGACCCCACAACAAATGTACTTGACATCAGGTTACTATTTGAAGATGGTTCTTGCCAACTGCTCTGATTTGCATTAGAAGAATTATACCTAAACCCTCTAGCTTAGCCCCACACCCTACTTTTCCTATCATGAGCTGGTATCAGAGAGCCTTGGGGGGGTCATGATTTTATTTCAGGTGGAGCCCATCTAATCAAAGGTCTTATACATGGAGGGTTCCCTCTCTCCTCTCTTTTCATGGGGCCAGTGTGTTGCTGAGGAAAAGTAAGGAAGTTCTATGAAAACTTCAATTTCCCTCTGTTTATCTATTGAAAGGTCTAAACTAGGGTGCAGAGAAGATTAGGAATTACACTGCTGCTACACACCTAAGTCGTGTCCTCCATGCCAGCACATTCTCATACTCATGTTTTGATCTCTATCTACCTAGCTCTCCTGTCTATCTCTGGATTGAATCCAGTCATTAGAGAAAAGGAATATTACTTATTACCTTCTAAAAAAAGAGTATTTACTCTTCTACTTTAATTGACTGAATGAACTAATGATGTCATTTGACAATACAGACAATCCTCGATTTACAGTGACTTGGTTTATTGATTTTTTTACTCTACCATGGTGCAAAAGTGATATGCATTCAGCAGGAACCCTACTGTGAAGTTTGAATTTCTATCTTTTCTGATGCTAGGCAATAAGAGAGCCATAACTCCTAGTCAGCCACGTTATGGGAGCAAACAACCAGTACTCTACTGTATACAGTATTGCTAAGCTATGATACTTTGGTAGGTTAGGTGTACTAAATGCAGTTTTGACTTATGAAAAGTTTAATTTATGATGGGATTATTGGGACATATAGGACCATCTGTATATAGTAAGAACTGAATATATCATTGTCTACTATCATTATCATCAGTATTAACAACATTGCACAATGGGAAATGTACTGTGCAAACGAAGAGAAATAGAGATTTGGGTATTTGGTTTGATCCCCTTTCCATCGCCCTCAAATACATATTCCCAGAAAACAAATTATTACTTCCATCCATATGTGCTTGCATTCCAATGATTCATTAGGTCTGACCCGTTACTATTAATGCCAGAATGCTGGTGGAACTTGGTTGCTTTACAGTCTCTCATAGCTTTGTTAATTTAGAAAAAAAATCCTTGAAATATCATTGTGGGGCCATATTCATGAATTATTATATATGTGGCTGGACCACTGTGAGCACTCACATCCATTCTTATGATCATGCTCGCTTTCATGTAACTCTGAGTCTTTTATTTGGTCAGCTAATGACTGTAGTAAAATGAGAAATTGCCTAACACCAGTATTTCAACAAAATGATTTATTGATATTTAATGTAACACTAACATTGCCTCAGAAAATTTCTAAGAAATGTGTTGAACATACACATTTCTATATCCTCTCCCCAAGAGAGAATTTTATTGTTCATTGGCATACTAATGAGATAGTTAAGCTAAAACAGGGAACTAGGCTCATTTCCTTTTTCTTTCCTGCTTATAGAAATAGTCATGTTGCATGGGTACCTGGAGCAAATGTGGACCAAACCAGTAACTGCCGTTCCCACAGTTCTGTCTTCAGCTCCACAACGATGTTTCCCTTGGGCACTAAGTAAGTGGTCTCCAAGTTCAAAGCATTCAGCAAACAGTGGCAAGGCAAAACCATCAGAGGTGTACACCTGATTTCCATGACAAACATAGTAATACTGTATTAGCTAGTGGAGTCACTTTCTGTATTACTATATGGACATATACAGCAACACAAATTGGAATAGAATGGAACCTGTCCCCTGTTGGCGGAGTCATCCCCAAAGAATGGAGAGATCAGTAAACATGCCAACTGATGTAATCCTGAGTTGTTTCACAATTGTTTCAGCTCATAATTGATCCCAAGCAAAAGTGCTATGTAACTCTTATAATATGGCATGTTGAAGAAATAAAGTACACTTGAAACCTTAGGGGAAAAAAAAAGAAATAGCCATGTAATTTGACCTTGAGACATCAAAAGTAAATGTATGAAGAGAATCAATAGTACATAGTTTTCAGTGTAATCTTCACCTACATTCTTCCTTGCTGTCTAGAAAGGGCTTTGCTATGGTTTGGATTTTAAATGTCCCCCAAAGGCTTCTATGCTGAAGGTTTGGCTACCTGCTTGTGGTGCTATTGGGAGGTGGCAGAATCTTTAGAAGCAGGGCCTAGTGAAAGGAAGTTTGGTCATTGGGGGCGAGCCCCTGAAGGGGATATTGGGACCCCAGACCTTTCTTCTCTGTTTCCCAGCTACCTTGAAGTGAGTATGCTCCCACTGTGATTTGCTGTGCCCAAAAGCAGGAGCCCAAAAGCAACTGGGCCAACCAACTATAGACTGAGACCATGAGCCAAGATAAATGTTTCTACATTATCCATTATTTATTGCAGGTATTTTGTCACAGAGACAGAAAGATGGCAAACACAGGCTTGTCTTGGTCTATTTGTCCTGCTATAATGGAATACCATAGACTGGGTAATTTATAAGGCACACAATTTATTTTCCCATAAATGTATTTGAACTAGGAAGTCTATGATCAAGGTGACAGCAGGTTTGGTTATGTGCTCAGGGCCCAGACTCTGCCTCCAACACCCCTCCTCATTGCTTCATCCTCCAGTGGGGACAAGTATTTTATCCTCAACTAGAAGAAGGCAGAAGAGCAAGCTGGCTGAATGCTACTTGCAGCCACTTTTGTAAGGACCCCAATCCCACTAATGAGAAAGGAGCCCTTCTGGTCTAAGTCACCTCTTTAAGTCCCTTCTTTTTAATAGCATCGTATTAGCCATTAAATGTCAACACTTGGATTTTGGAGTGGACACATTTGAACCATAGCAGGGCTAGGGCAGTGGGAAGTGTATGTCTTAAAGAATGTCCCTAACTACCCTTGACACTGGGTAACTTCAATAGCAGGCACTTTGAAAATCTAAGTGATTCATCTTTATTCAGTGTGTTTATTGTCGTCATTCAGCTGAATGAAATTAAACTTGCCACTTGCATCATCACACAGAAAAAAATTATAAAACAAGTTTTTTTTAAATGTTCTTTCATTTAATTAAAGAGTAAATAGAGTTCTGTTCTACTTCAATTGCTTGGTATAAAAAATACAACATGAATCAAAGCAAAACATTAAGTTTCTATGAGAAGTTCAATAAATAGAATCAAAATTGGAACTGGACACTACCCCTAGATAATATTTATGCAACTATTCTTTCCCTTTTTTATATCAGGAAGGCTCATCAATATCTAAAGTTCTACCATCCCTATTGTTAATTTTTTTTGTCTTCCATGGCTTTTGTTTTTGTTTTCTTGCTGCTAGAAGTCCTCTTTTGACACTTTTGTGTTTGAAGAGAAGAATGGTTAATTCCAAATACAGAGAAAACAATCAGATAGTGTGACGGAATATTTTTTCCCCTCAAGTTTCTTTTTTGTTTGAAGCCAACTTTAAAATATGCATAGATTTCACATGGAAATTGGGATGAGTGGGTTGTCTTGCAAAGAAAGAAAAATCTGGCCACAATGATCCCACATTTCCACATAACAAATATCAACAGGACCTGAACAGCAGCTGGGACTAGTTCTTACCAGCCTCAGTTCTCATCAATTCTCACCAGCCTCTATTGTCTTCCACACCAACAAGTTTTGCTCAGTTAGATCACTGGCAAGACTCCTGAAACTATGTGTGTGTGTGTATGTATTTATAAACATGTATGTGTATGTATGTATGTATCTCTTTGTTTTTAAGCAGCAGAATAATTCTTAAAGGGAAAGTAGGCAGCCTCAATTACTTTAAGATTTTTCCTTGGGATAAGTATAAGCCATTTACTTAGGAATTTTTCTGATTTATAAAATGAACTAACATCCATAATCCATATGCTTTGTGGTTTTATGGCAACCAGTAAGAGGATACATATAAAGCATTTGGCATAATGCCTGGAACATGGTAGGTGTTTAATAAATGTTAGCTACATATCAAAATGTGACATCTAAAAATAGATGTGGTTAAAAATTGACCATGTGCTCCTATCACTAAATGATGTTCTGTATGAGGATCTTTGATTTTCAGTTCAGTTTTCAGTTTGAATGGTCTGGGATAATTGCCAGTGGACACGCTGCCTCTAACATGCTGGGTGAGATGGCTTGGTCTGGAGTTTGGAGAAGGATAATGAATGAATTAGGAAAAGCTGAAGCAAACATGTGGGTGGATATCTCTTGTCAGTGCTTTGATCTGGATTCCTTGCAGAACAACAGAAATGTTCATTATATTTTCATTCCTTTCAAAATGCAAAGAATAGTGCTTCGAAAACTAAATAGCACTACCCTAGAGGAAGTTGTTTTAGCAAATTTAAAAGCAGCCTCTAGGAATTAGGGCATCAGAGATGCTTTCCTCATTATGTCTCCTGCTCATTATTTGGCACCATTGTCTGCTTTGATCCCTTCCTACAGGTATGCCAGTGTTAATGGGCTACACATGTGATCCTTGGACCCAGCAGACGGTCTGAAGCTCATGGAGAACACAGTAGATCATTAAACAGATTACCCATTTACTGACTTGAATATCTTCTTCAGGAGCAGCAACAGAAGCTTGTGGGTGGGGGGTGGAGGATCTCTGATTATAATCATGGATAGAGAAATGGTTTCTTCTGACACTTTTTTTTCTTTCAGAGAGACTAAGCAAAATTGCAGTACAGTTTAACAGTACCCTTCTTAACTCATTGCAGGTTGCCATGGCAACAGGAATCTCGCCTCAACATGAAAGGCATTTAGGGAATCTGTTAGGCTTTAACATTAGCATGATCTAAGCATCCTTGCTTACCACTAACAAGTCTAGCATCTCTTTTAGAATATCATTAATACTCATTAAATTTTTCTGCATATGGGTTTGGGGATCATCATATCTTATATTGAGGTCTCTTTTTGTGAGTGACCAACTGAACATGCAGTTTTTAGAACTGTACTTAGCTCAGATAGCACATGAAATAAGACTCACTTTACTTACACTGTTATTTTCACATGATCTGGATTTAGATTTTAATAGAGAATAAAATGATTGAAATAACAATTAAGGAAATATGCTAATATTTAGGAAGTTTATTTACAATGAAGCACCAAGTGGGCATTTTTATTGTATCAACAAAATTGAATAGAAACAGTCCCTCTGGCCGGGTGTGGTGGCGCACGCTTGTAATCCCAGTACTTTGGGAGGCGGAGACCGGAGGATCCGGTTCACGGCCAGCCTCAGCTCTCTCTCTCTCTCTCCCTGTCTCTCTACTTAGTGAGGCCCTCCGCAACTTCGTGAGACCCGGTTTCAAAATAAAGTATAAAAAATAGGGCCAGGGGTGTAGCGCGGAGGTAGAACGCCCCTAGGTTCAATCCCTGGTACTACAAAAAAAAAAAAGAAAGAAAGAAACAGTCCCTCTGCTCACTTGCTTCTGCTGGGTAACTTTTAGGTTAGGTCTCATATGTAAGTTCAGTTTTGCCAAATAGTATATTTTTAGTGTTTGTTTTTGAAGATAGTCTACTTAGGCATCTTAAAATTGAAAAGATTATGTTTCTGGCAAAATCAGTTAGATTTTTGTTTTGTTTTGATTTCCCAAGAGCTATAAAAATGTGATTAAAAAGTCACCAGTTTGCTTAAAGCAATTATAGTTCTAGCTAAATCACCATTTGAAGTGGTTTAGGTGGACTTGTAGGGGAAAAAATGAGGGATGTTCTGTTTGAATTATGTTTCAGAAATCTTCTATTTTTTTTTTACATGAACTGAAATGGCACTAGTTTGGTTGTTAAGCTCCTTCTGTAGTTGACCAATGGTCTTCTGAATTGGTTGTGTTTTCTTGTTGCTGAAAAATTCCTAGTTGCTCTCAGTGCCTACTCCTGGCACAGAGTAAGAACCAAGCTGTGGTGAACACATCAGCTTGGAGTCAGAAAAAGTAAGTTCAATTCTTGACTCTATCATTTGCCAATTGGCTGACCATGAGCAAGGTACTTAACCTTCCTGTACCTCCTTTCCAACCTAAGGTCTTTATGGGGATTAAGTTGGACAATGTCTATGTAGCACTTAGACTTCTGCTACAACACATACATACTAGCATAGAAGACATTCTCTGAATTTTAATTATCATTACTATATTAAATTTATTATAGATCGAACAATTTGACAGCGCTGCTAAGCAAATATTTCCCATTTTTTACTAAAATAAAATCTACTAGTAGAACTGCTAACCAAGAATATTTTGGGCTGAATTTAGCTCTCCTTTTTCTCTCTGAGCTTGTTGTTCACCTTTGGGAAAAAATGAATTATAAGTAATGAAATGTCCAAAATCCAGCAAGTAGGTAAGAGAAGAAAATATTAAGACCAAGAACAAACTGGGAATTTGATTTTGAGGTGGGAAATTGAACAAAAGTAACCATCCAGTCATCTGTAGTTGATAAAAGTCAAAATGTGTCTATAAGTAGTCTACTCACTGACTTGTCTAGCTTTTGGACCATTATCAATTTGTCCATGATAAATTATTTATCATGAATAGGTCTAGAGGTTCTATAATTACTCTAACTTGTTGTTTACTTTCTTTTTGGTTAAAGTTTAAAGATGTAAATGGGTTAAAGTTTAAAGATGTAAATGGATTCTATCCCTTTGCAACCTACCTGTAAAAGACCCAAAAGAAAATAAACAAACGATAAATCCGATAGAGACAAAAAGTTGTTTTATGGGAGGGGGAGACAGGAGTACAGTAAGTTTGAGGCCAGTGTGTGATAACTTAATGACCCTATTTCAAAATAGAAAATAAAAAGGGCTGGGGGTATAGCTCAGAGGCAGAACATTCCTGGATTCAATTCCCAGTATCACACACACACATACACACAAAAGTCATTTTAATCAATGACTTAAATAATAGCTTCTGAGAGTTTGGTTTGGAGTAATAGTGAGATTTTAAAAACTTATACCCCATAGTTTGACAAATGTAAATGTCCAATCAAAAAAAAAAAAACGAAAACAGCCTCCCTCATCAGGGAAGAGATTACCACTATAATCCTGTAACATGATGAGAAGAACTGAAGGCATGCTCACAGCAGGCAGACGGTTTCTAAACACAAAGAAAGGAGACAACAACTGGGATATCCATGTCCAGAATGTGCTCTGCTCCACAGCAGACAGGAGAACATAGTTTTGGAGGCAGACAGATACAAAAAGAAAGAAGGTGGAAGAGGAGGGTCAAGCTTCCCTCTTAGTTCCTGATCTCCCAAAGCACCGAACAGATATAAAGGGAGTAAAGGGAGGTAGAAATGTTGCTTCAATTGACAGCAGTTCACCTCAGTGCAAAATAAGTGTACAGACTGTCCCTGACTTACAATAGTTCAGTTTAGTATTTTTCTGCTTTATGACAGTGCAAAAGTGACATGGGTTTAGTAGAAACTATACTTTGGATTTTGAATTTTGATCCTGTCCCCAGTTAGTGCTATATGTACAATACTCTTAAAATGCTGGGCAGTGGCAGTGAGGTATAGGTCCCATTGAGTCATGCAGTCCTGAAGATAAACAACCGACACTCCACAGTGTGCTGTATTTCTAAGATATGATTTTCCTTGGGTTAGATGCATTAACCCATGAAGTCCCGAATTTTCAATTCTCCAACTATTTCAATAAAGTCAACACAGGTGCATTAAATAGGTTGGAAATAATAATCTAGAGCGTCTTCTATAACTTTTACCATTAACATTATTAATAATATTAATGAATATCACCACTAATAATTCACCTATTATTTTCTCTAAAGAATAGAATTCTAAGAATATAAATATTTATAAGTTACCAGAAATTCTATATTTGCTCCTCAATTTAAGTTTTTTTGTGTGTATTAGGGATTGAGCCCAGGGGGGCATTCTACACCCCCAAACCTTTTTGGTTTTTATCTTGAAACAGGTTCTTGCTAGGTTGCTGAGAGTCTCCCTGAGTTGCTGAAGATGGTCTTGAACCTGCAATTCTCCTATTTTAGCCTCCCAAATACTGGGATTACAGGAGTCTGCCACCACCACTCTCAGCTTTAAGTTTTTAAGATGTTCTATAGATGGGATGATGGGCATAATGGGTTAAATGCATGTTCAACTTATGGCATTTTTTACTTCTGTTGGGTTTATTGGATCATAGCCCCACTGTAAATTGGCCAGTCAGAGTGGCTTAAATAACAGAAATATATGTTCTGACAGTTCTGGAAGCTAGGGCTGAGAGCAAGGTGCTGTCAGGCTTGCTTTCTTCGGTGGCCTCTCTCCTTGGTTTGCAGGTGGCTGCCTTTCCCCTGTGTCCTCAGGGTCTTCCCACCATGTGTACCCATATCCCTGGTGTTTCTCTGTGTGTCTAAACTTCTTCTTCTTATAAGGACACCAGTCAGATTGAATTAGGGTGTAAAGAACCTATCTCCAAATAT
The DNA here is from genome assembly GCA_004027185.1 of Glis glis. Lineage (NCBI taxonomy): Eukaryota > Metazoa > Chordata > Mammalia > Rodentia > Gliridae > Glis > Glis glis. Next base: position 33,766 of record PVJS01017491.1, read on the forward strand.
AAATTTATATGGGATATATGAATTCTGAGTTACTTAGTGGTTAGGGCTTATACATATAAATTTTGAGGGAACAATTTAGCTTACAAAAATATCTTTTCCCCAAAGCATGGTATTAACTACAGATTTTGTCTTGCAATTATATTTCAGTAATTTCTTTCTACTTTTTGATATTGAAAAAATATTCTTGTTTCTTGATAGCTTTTTCAGGCATTAAACCGCCTTTACAAAGAGGGGCAAACCTGCAGCCAATATTCTATAGCCTCAGTGATACATGCAAGGAAAATGAATAATTGCCAAATTTATCTTAAAATGACCATTTACTGCATAGTTTCTTGATGGGCATATTAAATTCCAGGAAGTTCAAAATGTTCCCAAGTGGCAAATCATTTCAGAAATTCCAATAAAGAGCAAAGGATTAAGCCAGGCGTGGTGGCGCACGCTTGTAATCCCAGTACTTTGGGAGGCTGAGACCGGAGTATCCGGGTTCGCGGCCAGCCTCAGCTCGCTCTCCCTGTCTCTCTCTCTCTCTCTCTCTCTCTCTCTACTTAGTGAGTCCCTCTGCAACTTCGTGAGATCCGGTTTCAAAATAAAGTATAAAAAATAGGGCCGGGGGTGTAGCGCGGAGGTAGAACACCCCTGGGTTCAATCCCCGGTACTGCAAAAAAAAAAAAAAAAAAAAAGACCAAAGGATTGAGCTCAGTCACAAAGAGTTGCAGACAACCATAGAAAAGGAAAGACTATATTAATGTCCATATGAGCAGTTGAATCTGTCTAAAGGAAACATTCAGATAAAAATTGTAAGAGTGTTTATTTCATTTACCTCTGAAACAGTGCACTGAATGGTGAATCGTGTCACAGTGAATGGGTGGATAACTGAAATTCTGTTTAGGAGAAGCACACATAGTGAATTTTAGTGTGCATCAGGCACAATGCTAGGCACTCGATAACCCTTATTTCATTCACAATACCCCTATGGGGTGGGTATGGTAGTTTGGGGTTGAAGCAGGAGAGCTGAGAGAATATCAATATCATGAAAATGGTAGGCAAGAAAAGACATCTCAGGACAATACCTTATTTGGAAACAGGGTGGATCCATAAATGAGCTACGTCCAGTGATGACAAACTCATTACTAAATTAGTAGGCCATAGTCTCTGAAGCATGGACCAGAGTACCAATATATATAGGAGTATTCACACCTAAAGAGGAGTTGGTTTGACAAGCATTTCTTGAACACCCAAGACATGCTAAGACTTTGGGAATAAAGGTGCAGAAGGGGACCTGGTCCTCGCATTGAAGGAACTTTCAGATTGGTTACTGCACGCCTCTGAGGGATGTAATGAGGGCTGAGTGGGGATGGATCAGCGGCAGTCTGAAAGTGGGCCACGCCCTAATCTAGATCTGCCATTGGGGAACACTGATCTGGAGCCCATCTAAGTGATAGAAGATGGACACTGGACCAGCCACCTAGGAAATCATCAGTCCTTGATCTGCTCCATCTCCTTCTGAGACCTTGAACAATAATGAAGATGGCTCACATATCCTGAGCACTTAAAACACACCCAGGACTGTGTTCTAAGGGTGTTACATACATGACCTGACAACCGAATTTGAATTCTCAAGTGTGACAGGGTAGACCTCCCACACTCAGCCCCAATGTCCCGCTGTAGTTTTTTCTGCCCTATGTGCACCCTGACCTGCAGCCATCCTTCTGTGCTGGCTACTGCTTTCACTTGTCAGCTTTAGTTGACGCTGTCCCTTCCTTCCTGTCCCTTCCTTCAGTTGACTGCCTTCTCCAATTCAGTCTATCATCTTGCTGGCCAGCCTATCAGGTCCAGTTCACAGGCCAACTCTTCCTTGAAAATACTCCTGGATGGAGATCTCTCTTCTGGACACCTATATAAATCTGTGCAACTCACTCAATGGTATTTAATGGCCTTTTCAAAAAAGTCCACCTTGAAGCTCTCAGCTCTAAATATAAACAATGCCCATTGTAAATAACTTAAACAATAATGGCAACACTTTTTAAAGCACATCATACCCCTCTCATGATTTTAAATTCCTTGAAGACAAGACTGTGTTTCATTACCTTTGTTTCCTCCTACCCTGAATCTGCCCACTTTCTTGCTAGAATGTCTACTCCAGCTTGGTTCATAGTGAGAACTAAGTAAGTATTTATTTGAATGAATGAATTATATGCTTAGGTCTTTTATAGCTAAGCCTAGAGCTGATTTTTAAAACCTATCTGTAGGCTGGGCGTGGTGGTGCATACTTGTAATCCCAGTACTTTGGGAGGCGGAGACCGGAGGATCCGGGTTCGCGGCCAGCCTCAGCTCTCTCGCTCTCTCTCCCTATCTCTCTCTCTCTCTCTCTCTCTCTCTCTCTCTCTCTCCTTAGTGAGGCCCTCCACAATTTCGTGAGACCCGGTTTCAAAATAAAGT
>PVJS01017492.1:5695-36197 GCA_004027185.1 Glis glis
GGATTGAACGCAGGGGCGTTCTACCTCCGCGCTACGCCCCCAGCCCTATTTTTTTATACTTTTATTTTGAAACCGGGTCTCACGAAGTTGCGGAGGGCCTCACTAAGTAGACAGAGAGAGAGACAGGGAGAGAAAGAGAGAGAGAGAGAGAGACAGGGGGAGAGAGAGCGAGAGAGCTGAGGCTGGCCGCGAACCCGGATCCTCTGGTCTCCGCCTCCCAAAGTACTGGGATTACAAGCGTGCACCACCACGCCCAGCAATCTTTTGGTTTTTTAAAAGCTATGTCAACAATGTTAACATTGCTATGTCTGAGATTTTTCCCCAGTTTTACTTTTGGTTTCGTTTCTAGTATTTTCTGTTACAGATTTTCTCCCCCCCCCCAATTTGATATTTTCCTTTTGGTTTTGTTTCTGGTGTATTTTGGCTTTTAGAAATTTATACAGTGAGGTATACCCATGTTTTTCTTGATGGTTTCTGCTGTTGGTATGATGCTTAGAAAAGTATTCCATTGGTCCAAAGTAAAGTTTTCATATATACTTTCATTTTATGGGTTCAATTTTTACATTGAAATCTTTTATCTGTGTGAAATTTATTGTGCCATGTTATATAAAATGTGATGGAACTCCCCCCACCCAATTTGAAATGCCAGTTTTAAAAAGTAGTAGGGAAACACTATAGCGTGTGAGGTATATACACAGACTTAAAAGACTCAATCACTATGTGGAGCACAAAAGGGAGGGAATGGGGTGGGATTTGAGGGAGGGCTAAATGAGCAATGTGTGCATGTATGATGCTGCTACCCTGATGTTTATCAAGATGTATAATTACAATGCACCAATAAATGAATATATAAAAAAATAAAGTTAGTCCCAGATACAAAAAAAGTAGTAAATTTTCCGTTGTGTGTGTGTGTGTGCACGCTTTGTGGGGGCATACAGGGAATTAAACCCAGGGGTGTTCTACCTCCGAGCTACACCCCTATCCCCTATTTTTTTATCTCTTTTTGAAACAAGGTTTCACTAAGTTGCTGAGGATGTCCTTGATCATGCAATCCTCCTGTCTCAGCCTCCCAAGTACTGGTATTACAGATGTGTGCCACCACACCCAACTTAATTTTGGGATATATTATTTTAATTATTGTATTTTTATAATATGTCAATACACAGTAGGCCATTGTTTCTTTTCGAGTATTATTTCATCTTTTAAATAAAGTTTAGAATCATTTTGTCAGGTTGGTTGGAAAGGCATTTGTTGTATTTTTTATGGTGGGTGGGGGGGTACTGGGGATTGAACCCAGGGGCATGCTATCTCTGAGCTATACCCCCAGCCCTATTTTATTTTTTATTTTGAAACAGAGTCTCACTAAGTTATGGAGAGCCTCGCTAAGTTGCTGAAGCTGGCCATGAACCTGTGATTCTCCTGTGTCAGCCTCCCAAGTACTGGGATTACAGGCATGTGCCACCACACCCAGCGGCATTTGTTTTTATAGAGTAATTTTCAGTGAGTCAAGAGCTTCAACATCCTAAATATTTTCTCTTTTATTAGATCATCTTTCTTTTCCTCAGAAAATAATGTCAAGATTTTATTCTTTTTTTTTTTTTTTTTTTTTTTTTGCGGTACCGGGGATTGAACGCAGGGGCGTTCTACCTCTGCGCTACGCCCCCGGCCCTATTTTTTTGTTTATGCTTTATTTTTGAAACCGGATTTCACGAAGTTGCGGAGGGCCTCACTAGGTAGAGAGAGAGAGAGAAGATTTTATTCTTATATGTCCTACACGTTTACTAATTATTCATAGGATTTTATGTTTTTGATTGTTATGAGTGGGATTTTCTTTTTTTAAAATACATTTTTGTGTGTATATGTGTGTGGTACTGTGGATTTAATACAGGGGTGTTCTACTTCTGAGCTACACCTCCAACCCTTTTTCTTTTTTATTTTGAAACAGGGTCTCGCTAGGTTGCTGAGAGTCTCACTAAGTTGAACCTGCGATCCTCCTATCTCAGCCTCTCAAATACTGGGGTTCCAGGTGTGCTCCACCATTTCCGGTTTTGGTTTGTTTGTTTGTTTGTTTGTTTGTTTGTTGTACTGGGAATTGAACCCAGAGACAAACAGTCATTCTATCTATATGTGAGAGAATGAAGTAGTGAAAAATACATATGTATATGTTAGTGTTAGTTACAAATATTTGTTTTTAAATATTCAGATAAGAATATTCTGGCCCATAATCTGTACCACATAAGAGGTTACCACATCATTGCTTTGATTGTTGTTTTGCCTTTCTCTGATTTAAGAGATTTGAAATGTGCAATTTACTTTAAGGAAGAGGGTAAAATGTCCAGAAATAAGGATTAATAAATACTTAGCTGATAATTTCAGTAATCCAAACATTAATCCCTGTGCTCAGTAATATTAAATATTCATCATGTCTTAGTTTAACAGTGCAATTTCTTTCTCCTTACAGATTTCAGAGACAACTGTCTGAACCCTGCCACCCCTTCCCTCCTCAGTCAGGAGTTCCTGGAGATAACCGCCCCAGTTACCACCGGCAAATGTCAGAACCTATTGTCCCTGCAGCTCCCCCACCCCCTCAGGGATTCAAACAAGAATACCATGACCCACTCTATGAACATGGGGTGCCTGGGATGCCAGGTCCCCCGGCACATGGGTTCCAGTCACCAATGGGAATTAAGCAGGAGCCTCGGGATTACTGCGTTGATTCAGGTTAGCATAAAATCATGCCGTTCGTTTCTTCATTCTCATTTATCTGCCTCATCGTTATTGAGTGTCTACAGGGCCTTGGGAAATCATTTTATAAGAATTGCCCTCAAGGGCCAAGAGTGTAGCTCAGTTGTAGAGCAGAGGCGGGTTTAATCTTCAGCACCACACACACGCACACGCACACACACACACACACACACACACACACACACGAATTGCCCTCAAAGAATTTATAAGAGTAAAGCAGACATGATTATGCAGAGCTGAATCCAAAACAAAACAGAAAAGTATTGGAGATGGTAGGAAGTACAGTAGGCATTCAAAAGTAGTGCAGGGTACACCTCTGAGTCAAGCCTGGAGATTGCCTGGGCCCAATCTTGGATGGTGTCCATTGAAGACCTATTAGTCTTGGCTCACTGGACACTATTTCTGTATTTTAGCCCTAACCCTAGTTTTGTGGTTTTGTTTTTTAATTCAACAGACCCATTAAACTCCCAACATAACTATAAGGAAGAGAATCCATATTCAGGACACGATTCTTCCTAGTCTTGAAATGAATGGTGTTCTGAGAAAGCCCCTGGTATTTCATAGCTCTAGGGGGTACTGCATACACCATGGAAAAGACTTGCTTGGTTGCTTCATGGAATTCACTGCTCTGTTGCAATTCTTGCAACTGGGAAAGTTCTCATGTCCTTAGTGGCTACTGGGGTACACAGGGAGAGGTATAACACCGGAGGCCATCTATCATTTGATTAGAGGATACCTGTTGCCTAGGAACTGCAGCATTATCAAGAAGTCTCAACTTTACTTGGGGAAATTTTCCCTTCCCCCACAACCTCATTCACTGCCTACATATCTTGTAGGTCAGGCATATTAAATGAGGCCATTAGGGGAAAGGAGAATTGGAATTTTGTAGCTTGCACATTTAGGAACCGTTTCCTCCTCTTCATTTCCCCTTCCCTTTTTAGAAATGACTAAAACTTTTTCACTCTTTTTTGCTTTTAGTATTAAAAGAATCTGAGGGTGGTTGGTAGGTTTTCAACCTTTCCTTTGCATGCTTTTCTGAAGAGCCTGTGGAAGGTTGGAGGCAGTGTGAACTTGAATGGCTTTAGCAGATGGAAAAGGATATATAATTTACTTTTGGTCTTTGCTGAGATAACATAGATTGCTCCATTCAGGCAGAAATTGGTTATAGAAAAGGCTGGGAAAAGGCAGAGGGAGACATCTGTTGCTTAATGACAGAAAAATTAGGTAGTGATAACTTGTAAAAATGTCCACTGGCATTCCCTCTTGAAGGCTTTGATGTATTTCTCTCAAGAGTAGACATGACCGGCAACGTTTTTGCCCTTTGGGATTGACATTTTAATCTGTCCTGATGAACTTTTAGCTCCACCCCACTCCCTTGAAGCAAAACACTCAACAGATGTTATCATATCTGTAATTCTTTGATCTGAGTGGTGTCCCTGGGTAAAGGGTTATCCCACATGGACACAACCCAGTTCTCTTTTCCCTTGGACACCTTGATACTGAGAGGCCTCAAGAAGAGATCCTGAGCCGAGCACCGTGGTGCATACCTGTAATCCCAGTCGTTGGGAGACTGAGACTGGAAGATCACAGGTTCAAGGCCAGCCTCAGCAACTTAGCAAGACCCTCAGTAACTTAGCAAGACCCTGTATGTTTCAAAATAAAACATAAATTAGGGCTGGGGGTGTAGCTCAGAGGTAGAACAACCCTGGGTTCAATCCCCAGTACGAAAGAAAGAGAGAGAGAGAGAGAGAAGGAAAGAAAGAAAGACAGACAGAAAGAAAGAAAAAAGAAAGAAAGAAAGAAAGAAGAAAGAAAGAAGAGAAAGAAAGGAGAAAGGAAAGAAAGAAAGAGAAAGAAAGAAAGAAAGAAAGAAAAGAGAAAGGAAGAAAGAAGAGATCAATAGAGTGGAAAGAGAGAGAGAAAGAAAGAAAGAAAGAAGGAAGGAAGGAAGGGAAAGAAAGTAAGAAAAAGAAAAGAAGAAAGAAGAGATCAATAGAGTGTTGTTGGGTTTCAGTGTAACAGACCCACCATGGCAAAAATGTGCTTGCCAGAGTGCAGTCCCCACCCCTGCCAGTTCTTGTTCTGGCTTCAGTAACTTCAGATCTCCTAATCCCTTTGACCTAAAATACCCTCATCTCTTGGAGCAGAATTGGATGTGACCATTAGCTGTAAGTGGGAGCAATTGAGAAAGATGTAAAGCAATCCTCTTCCCCCTCCTCACCCTAAATCCCAGGAGGTTGAGCTTGGCCTCTTAAAGCCAATTTCTTTTTCTGCCATTAGCTTTCTTACCACAGTTGGTGTCAGCTAATTTCTAAAATGCGTGCATCAGGAAGGTGAGACATCATTTTTTGTTGTTGTTTTTTCCTCCTGTAACTCTTGATGAGAGGTGTCTTACTTTCAGATAGTGGGTTCAGTGTTTCCCCTGTTGCTTACTGGGGTGGTACCTCTTTCCCAGGACAAGGCCCAAAAGGCTTGACCCTGGAGCTGGAGAAGGTCTGGGTGCTTTACTGCCAGTGGATCCCATGTGCTGCTTCTGCAGAACCTACTGACAGGAATATGTGCATCTGTTTTCCCTTTCAGAAGTGCCTAACTGCCAGTCATCCTACATGAGAGGGGGGTATTTCTCCAGCAGCCATGAAGGTAAGGAACTTTCTTTTTTCTTTTTCTTTTATTTTAATAATAGTCAAGCTTAAAATTGCCATTTCCAGGCTGATATTTCAGAGCACAGGTTAAATTTTCCTTAGCTGATGATTATGAGAGATAATTTTTCATAATCTTCAATTATTTTTGCATACAGGGTCTGAGGCATGCTCCTGATCACTGTGAGAGCTGCCATCAATAGCAATGACCCTAACTTTTTAAGTGTTCAGAGAACTATATGAAGAAGAAAGGAACTCACTTGGTTTCCACATTTCCAGACATATCAGCCTAACAGGAACTTAGGAGTTAGGTCAGCGAGGGTGATTTTACATGGATCCAAGGGCATCTCAGAAAAGAATTTTAAAATGTGTCTCTGGATTTTACTTAGTTTGGGTGGGTAGCTCTCCCTTGTAATTATTATATGATAAATGGTTGTGGATTTTAACATAGGAGGGAAATTTGAGGTGTTCTTTGCTGACGTTGAGAGGGCTGGGGAGGAGATGAACTGGCAGGGGGTGGGGGAGTTGGGTGGGGAGGCTGAGGAGACTATGTAGAGGTATATTGTACAAAACACTATAGAAGGACCCAAGAGAAGTTTTTCTAATTGGATAAATTTAAAATACCTCAAAGGAGAAACATGAGAATAAATATAAAGCAAGCCTGAATTATCACATGTCCTAAGATTTATTTGTATGCTAAATGGTGATTTTATTTCAAAGCTATGCTGTCTATTCAAGATTTATGCCCTGTCCCTTTGGGACCAATGAATTCAGCAAGTCTCTGAGATAATCTCATGATAATTAGGAAAAAGAGCAGTGGCCAGGTTGTGCCTGTGACTTTGCCTTCATAAGCACTGACCTAATTGGGGTGACAGTACTTTAGAACAAATATAGATGCTCTATAACATATGGCCCCTCAGAAGTGGTCAGAATGGAGCTAGAGTTTCATAGTTTCCTGAAGAAGCTTGATTTTGAGCTAGTTTTGCCTAAAAGGTAAACTTTTTGTAGCTTTTTACCACAAGCAATAATGTTGGTTACACAAAATTTAGAAAATATACACAGGCGACAAGAAAAAAATTAAATCTCATTATCCAGAGATAATCATTAACTTTCTATATAATCTTCCACTCTTTTCTGTGCATGTATAAATACAGAAATGTACAGATCATACACAGGACTCAGTATTTTATACTTTATTCTTTCTTTTAACAATAGTCATTAACTCATTGAATGCTTAATATGTCTCAAACTCTTTTCTAACCTCTTTACATGCATTCATGTAATCCTCATAGACCTCCCATAAAATAGATATTCTTAGCCAGGCCTGGTGGTGCACACCTGTAATCCCATTACTTGCAAGGCTGAGATGGGAGAATCGCAGGTTTGAGGCCAGCCTCAGCAACTTAGCAAGACCCTATTTCAGAATAAATTAAAAGGGCTAGGGGTGTAGCTAGGAGGTAGAATATCCCTGGGTTGAATCCCTAGTACCCCCCAAAAAAGATAGATAGATATTCCTATTAACCCTATAGTATATGAGGAAACTGAGGCTGAGAGAGGTTAAAAGATTGGCTCAAGGCCATATGGCTGGGAAGGTAGAGCCAGAAATCTGAGCCCAGTCCTCTGGGCTCCAGAAGCCACATTCTTCATCTCCCTTCACAGTGTGCCACCAGCATAATCTTCATAGTGTGCAGCATGCCCCTGTGATCTCCTTACCGGCTGCACAGTACTTAATGCCTGAGCGTGCATTTAGCTGATTACCTCATGCTGAAAGTGTAGATATTTCCACATTATTCACAAAATAATTAGAAATGGACACTCATCTAACTAAATCTTTTTGCATTCCCCTCATTAATTCTTGACCCTAAGTTCCTGGAGGTTGTGGATTAAAGGGATATGACATTTTCAAGGCATCTGCTGTCAGTTTTTGTGAGGGCCTGGATTTTGTTGTTTTTATGCATCATCACAGATTTGTAAAATTTAGGATTTCTTTAAAGAAGTGATTAGGTGGGAATCCAGAGGAGCAAGGGGACCTTTTGTTGGGGAAGGATAATTGAGCTGTCAGAGTTACAAGGAGCATTTGCTGAACAGTTCCTGCATGAATGGATGACAATAGCAAATCAATGGGTTCATTTGATGGAAAGGAGTCCTGTTGGAACTGAGATGTAGTTTTTAGGGTGTTAAAGGCCTTAAGAGGTAGGCTCAGGGCTTAAAGTTACTCTTCTGGGTAAAGGCATGACTTGAAGTGGTAGGTTCAGGACTTTCCTTCCATACACTGAAATGGGAAAGGTTTTAACCTATTTTTTTCCCCCAGAAGTATGTCTTATTTTCTGCCAAATACATCTCCTCTTAAATATCTAGAGCAGGGTGGTTGCCCCAACCTGGGTCAATCAGCTTCACCTGGAACATTTTGGAAATGCACATCCTCAGGACTCACTTTAGACCTACTGAATCAGAAACTCCAGGCAGGGCCCAGCTGTCTTGTTTTCACAAGCCCTGGAGGAGATTCGGATGCACCTTCCAAGCGTGAGAACTACAGAGTAGTGATTCTCAACTTTGGGTGCACATTAGAATCACCTGTGTGGGGGGGCTTTTCAATTTTTCAATGTCCAGGCTTCACCTAGAGAAATTAAATCAGGAATTCTGGGATGGGATCCAGTGCACCTAAGGTTGAAAAACACTGATCTCTAGCATTTTAGGTGAAGGTCAAAAGAGCTGATACTCATTACGCATTGGCTGGGTTTTACAAGTGATTAGTTTACATGAGTGGTTTCTATGGGTAGCTGCTTCCCACTTGGTTAATGGGAAACCAAGTGTTGTTTCTCTGGGTGCTTTATGATACTTTGAGAGAGTGTCCAGCCGTGGAAGGGAAGGGCTGTCTGTTGGACCACTGGCTGTGATAGGCACAGCTGTGTGGGGCTCTCTTCCAGGTTCCTGAATGTTTCTACAAAAGCAGTTGATGTCTGCAGCAGGCAACTAGGAGAGAGTGGGGGAAGAGAGGGAGGAAAACATTTTGCATAATTGCAACATTTAGAAAAGAGCATGCTCTTAAAGGAAATATTTTTAGTAAGGTATTAGGTTGCTTACTATACACAGACTATCTGGTGAGTTTGTATGTGTTTTCCCACACTCTTCCTGTTCCTTTCTCTGACCCCCCACACACATTGAAGAAGTTGGTTTCAAAGAGACCAGTGTTTTTAGTTGTTGTAAATTACCCTGACATGGTTTTTCTATCATTCTTATACATGTTTGACCACAGATACCTATGAAACAGTTAGCAAAACAAGTGTTTCTGATTGGCATCTGTGATTGCTAAGATAGCCATCCTGCCTTACACGCTCACCTGGAATCCTCGCATAATGTTTTGAATCTTTCATTTCCACTTTGTCCCTCTAACAGGTTCTTCCTTCCTGCCACCTTTTTTGAGTGATTAAATGGTTGTGGCCACAACTGAAATAACTGCTGCTGCAAAATAAACTGACTTATGTTTCACTCAAACCAATAGCATCTTCCAGATGTTTTAGAGGACCACATGTGGCAATAACTAGAAACCACAAAATGTGCCAAAATGATAGTCTTATAGGCAGGCTTTCATCTTAATAGCTTTGAAAAACAAACTAAGAATTTAATCTAGATTTATGGGGGACTTTGTGTGTGTGTGTGTACATACATATGTGTGTGTGCATATATAGAAAACATAGTAAGTTTGACAGGTGTATAAACTTTCACATTGTTCAGTTACAATGACTTTATAAAGAGACCATTGAAACATCATTGGAATTCTCAAAATACATATAGAAGGTCAGGATATATATAGCTTCCTGGAAGCCAAGGTAAAAAGCATGACACACATAGGATTTTGTCTTATTGATAATGTAAAGTATACCAACTTGTTATAAAAGTCAGATTTTTAGTACCAAATTGGGGAAAAATTATCAGTAGTTATTGGATCCCTTACTTAAAAGTTAAGCATTGCTATTTAAAATCTTTTTTAATGGAGACTATAAATCTCATATTTATTCAAATTAAAAAAATTTTGCCTGGGCATGGTGGCGCATGCTTGTAATCCCAGTACTTTGGGAGGCAGAGACCGGAGGATCCGGGTTCGCGGCCAGCCTCAGCTCTCTCTCTCTCCCTGTCTCTCTTTCTCTCTCTCTCTCTACCTAGTGAGGCCCTCCACAACTTTGTGAGACCTGGTTTCAAAATAAAGTATAAAAAAATAGGGCTGGGGGTGTAGCGCAGAGGTAGAACGCCCCTGGGTTCAATCCCTGGTACCACAAAAAAAAAAAAAAATTTTTTTTAAAGGGTTGGGGATGTAGTTCCGAGGTAGAATGCTCTAGGTTCAATCTCTAGTACCACAAAAAAAGAAAAAAAGAAATAAAAACTCCCATAACAAGGGGTCAAGGATGTGGCTTAGGGGTAGAGAGCTTGCCTAGCATGTGTGAGGCCCTGGGTTCCATCCCCAGCATCACAAAAAGGGGAAAACATTTTAAAAGACTAAAAAAAGCCAAGCTAGGTGGTGGCACATGCCTCTAAACCCAGTACTTGGGAGACTGAGAAGGAAGATCGTAGGTTTGAGGCCAGCCTCAGCAATTTAGCAAGACTCTGAGCAACTTAGTCAGGCCTTTTTTCAGAATTCTTTTTTAAAAAAGGGGCTGGGAGTGTAGCTCAGAGGTAGAATGCCCTGGGTTCAAACCCCAGTACCCCACACACACAAATCCCATAACAACCTAATAGGGTAGGAATTACATTCTCTTCCCCAGTATTCCTTGATAAGTAGACGAGCACAGAGGGATTAATTTATTCAAAATCACATAGCTAATTGGGGTCCACTAGTGTGGCTCCAGGTCTGCCTCTCTAACTTCCCACACTATGTCTCATTTATCTTTTTCTCCTTTATTGTCTGTTTCCCCCAGTTGAGATGTAAGTTCAATGAGAACAAGGGCCAAATATGTATTGTTCTTCCTACTTACCCACTTCTAGCTCAATGCCTGCTCTAAATATTTAGTGGATTCAATAATAAAGAAATATCAATAAAATATACTTCCTTTGATGTAGTTAAACAACAGAAAAGTCATGCTTGGGGCTGAGGAAACAAAAATAAGCAATATACACCTCAAAACAATCTTTAGTTTTCTCCCAAGTTGGGCCAGATTTTTCCAGGTGTCTTAAAATGGTGCTGATCCTGCCAAGAAGCCACTTGATCTGGGCAGATTGTGAAGAAGCAGAAAATTACAGAATCATGTCTTGGCTCTTTTGCCTGTAGATTTTTCCAAGTCACAGCAAATCCTCAAATTCTAATGAAAGCCCTTTATTTGCAGAGCGCTTTCCCCTGCCTCACCTCATTGTATATCCAATATGCGTAGACCTGTATTATACAACCAGGTGAATCAGCCAAAAACCAAGCCCAGAGAAGAACCATGCATCAGACAGGAGCTCCTGGCACATGCTCCTGAGAAGTGTGCTGATGAAACTGTGTTCTCTGCAGTCCTCATACCTCCAAGACAGGCTACACCACAGGGAGGGTGGGGGCCCAGTGAGGAGATCTGTAGCTGGTATTGGTTTGAGCCACTGATCTTGTCAGGGTGCCTGGTGACATGGTGGTCAGCACTAATGCATATCAAGGGTTTGTAGATGGACAGTGTCAGGCCATCCCTCTCCTTGGCCCCTTTAATCATACCTTACCTTCCTTCCACTTCCTTTACATTCATCTTTGGACGAGTCTATTCTCCTTTCATGACTTCTGTAATGAATAAATTTTGTTGCTAGAAAGATTCTTTCCACTGTGTCTGGTGATCATACTTCCAACGGGCTTTGAAACTTAACTCCTCTTCGCAATCCTCTCTAGGCCCAAGTCTTTATTCATTTGAGCAATATTCTTTACCATCTTTTATATTGGGGTAGCCCAGACAAGTTTGTGGGGAGATTGGAATTAATATGAACTGAAAGGAAAAATTACAAGACTGTGTACAGATTAAATAAATTCATCCAGCTAGGCCAACCAAAATAGATGAGATGTCTTTTCAGATGTAAGGGCTTAGTCACTGCAACACTGACCCTTGCAGACCTCACAAGCAAGAAGTGAAGGAACCCACTGGTGACTCAGTGCTTCCCACAGTCTTAGCTCTGATAGCGGAAACAGATGTTGCTTCGAATGAGGCTCAGGTGATTGCATTAGAACTTGAATGCCTAATTCCTTTTGAAGTCCCCGAAAATGCAGCATGGCATAGATTCAGCAGTAGGGCTATGAGCTGAATTGCTAGAATCCCATTTTAGTCCTTAAATCCATAGTTTGAGTACAACACAGAGAATCTGTTATGTAATATGGGCTTTCTCTTTCAACTCCTTCAGGTTTTTCATATGAAAAAGATCCCCGGTTGTACTTCGATGACACTTGTGTTGTGCCTGAGAGACTGGAAGGTAAGAAGCCCATCCAAGGTTTGATGCTCTGTGAAAGAGCTGGAGATGTCAGAATTCCTCAGACAGTCTCACCAAGTTACATGAGTCTACCAGCCTATATAGCTCTTTTTAGTTCAAATCTGCCATGAAACTCCAGACTAAAGCATTACATATGTAACTTTGTCTCAAACAGGCAAAGTCAAACAGGAGCCCACCATGTATCGGGAAGGGCCCCCTTACCAGAGGCGAGGCTCCCTTCAGCTGTGGCAGTTCCTGGTCACCCTTCTTGATGACCCAGCCAATGCCCACTTCATTGCCTGGACAGGCCGAGGCATGGAATTCAAGCTGATAGAACCGGAGGAGGTAAGCTCTGGATGCTGGACTTGGATATTTTTATATACTTTTATTGGTGTGTTGTAATTAATATGCCATATTATATGTCCAAAGTGATACAAACATACATGCACACACTCAAATGGGGTTTTGACTTGTGGTTGATGATGGTGTTTCTTATTTTGATCCCCAGCAAGGCTTTTTACTATATTAAATATGCTCTTCCTTCTCCTTCTGGCCTGTCCAGTGGGCTTAGCAGTGCCCTTCCTGTTAATAAGACAGTTTATGATACATGGGCAGGCTGAGTTCTCCACTGTAGAATATATAAAAAGTATTTGTAACATGAAATCTGAGGCCATGAAGACGTACTTCAAATAGGATGTTCTGCCTCCTGTAAAGTCTTTTTCAAGTATTGTTTCAATGACATGGGTCTCAGCCCTTGTATGTCGTAGCCTAATCTGAGGCTACACGAACATGTTGTATGACATTTAGGTAATGCAACTACCCCACTATTTCAAGTGGCTCCAACCTGGAGAAATAAAATTATCAGAGATGGGTTGATCTTAGAAACTTAGCATATTATGTAGCACCACAATAATTGAAGAAATGACACAAATCTCCATTATTTTGTTAATAGAAAAATGAACATTGTTACTATCTTTTTGCTCAGAACTATTAACAGACAGGCAGAACCAGTGCCATCTCTTCAGTGGGGAAGACACACCATAGAACCCTTCCTGAAAGTAGCATAACAGTGAATTAAATTAGGCTCTCAATGTAACGTATTTCAAAGTGGGTGATTTTAACTTACATTTGACCTAGAATCTAAAGATACTATAAATGGAAGAGAAGTACCTGCCCCTGAAAAACTGACGTATACTTCTTTTGGTAACATGTACTTAGGTCTATGTGTTAAACCAGTAGAGCGAAAGGTATCTTTGAGTCGAGTGTAATTGAAATGGAAACAACACTCTTGGAAAGCATTCGAGCAAGGACTGCAGTTTTAGATGTTCAGTTAACTCCAGGGTTCACTTCAGCACACCAAGGGGATAAGTTGGCACCCGGGGTTAGCAGCAGGAGAGAACAACCTGGCACTTGGTTTGGAAGAAGGAAATGGTCTGCAAGTTGAAGTGGGAAAGGGAGGAGAAAGTATGAATTGGAAACCTCTGGAGAATCCTGATTGGTAGGAGAATAAGGCAGGCTTCATTAAAAGCAGTTATAAAAGATAGGCGTATGGTATTCCCTGTCATGTATTCATTCACAAGAATGGATATGTGTCAACATTGAGTGCTGTAAACAGCCTGTAATTGGGCTCAATCTACCCTCAAAGCCGGAGCTTGGTACCGCTGTGCTTTCCCAAGCGTTTCTTTCTGGCCAAGCTGTGTGGAAATGGACCACGTGTCAGGCTCCCAGCCCTCCTGGAGAGCCACCCACCCCATGCAGGCCCATCCTTCCCCTCCCTGCTTTCCTAATAATGTGGCCTGGTTTATGTGAGGCTTGAGGAAAGTGTGTCACCTCGTTTCACGGAGGCTTTTTGAAAGCAAGTCTGTCATGTGGGCAGCCCTATTGATTTATCTCATTTCACAAACCGGAGCTTTTATTACTTTATTGCCACTGCCTCAGGCCTAGCACAGGCCGTCCAGCTACAGGTAAACCTGGTTATGACCCTTTGTAAAGCTGTTATTGGATCTCTGCTCTCCTGCCAATGGTAAAGAAAATGATGAACAGATGGCAAAGGGCCCCTGCTTTCTTTCTTAATAAAGAAACTAATATTAATCCAGAATGTTCATAAATGCCAAGCAGCCGAGTCTCATGTGTGAGGCCTATGGCAGCCTTGAGCCTCTCTCTGTTGATTGGGCAGCTTTTCTTCTTCAGGAATTGCTCTTCCCACCCCACCTCGAAGTCCCCCAGAGCATTCCTTAAGCTCCAAATGTTCCGTTCTCTTAACCCAGGGCCAGCTGGGTTCCTTGGACATGCCACATTTGTTGAGTTTTCCCCTTCTATTCCTCGTGTGACTGCGAAGGCCCTGTTATTGTTAATGTCAGGAAGATACCAACTCCTGGGAAAAGCTGTAAGAAGTCGTCATGGGGGAGCTTGAAGGGTGAAGCGGAGGAGGAAGCTATTGGGGACGTAATTGTAGGCAGCTGTGTGGCTGAGTAGTGCACTCTGGGTAATTATCCATAATATCCATTACACTGTGCATGGAAATTGTGGTTTTAGAACTGCGTTTTGGCAGGCCCCCTAATCAAATGTCTTTTGATAGTCATCCAGCTTAGCACCCTCTCAATTATGACTGACTCGGCTTTAATCTGGAGCCATTTTAACTGTGAATCTGCATTAATGAATATTTTGGGGGGTAGGGTTGTTTGTTGAACATGTGGCAGATAACTGATGCCATGGGAGGGGTTAGAGGATGGGCTTCTAGAAAGGGCCACTCCCATGCTGCCTCTGCTCTGTCTTTAAAGGGGAGGAGGACATAGGTGGATTTTTAACTCTTCCAGCCTCATTTCATAAAACGTTTAGTAACTAATCGGAGGGATGAAAGAAAGCAAACTGGTCCTGCCTGCACCCCCCACTGCAGGAGAGGGGCAGCCCTCATCTCCAGCTGCTCTGGAGCTGTGCCGCATCATGCATTACTATAGAAGGAGCAGCATGGTGAGGGCTACTGAATCATAGTGCTCTGGCCTGGGAGGATGAGTCAGTAACTATGGCTACCAGAGCTGCTTTGAAATCTGTGCATATACAAAATCTCTCTCCAGTAAGCAACTGCATATGCAAGTGACAGCAAAGAGAGGTCACCACTGAAGTTGAAGAATATTCAAAATTATTTTCCACCACTCAGCATAATAAAATGATGAGGCTGGGCTTCTTTGAAATTTCCCCATGTCACTGTGGCTGACAGTGGTTAAAAATTAGTTCCAGGGAGTGTCATTTCTGTCCAACAGAGCAGAAGGACTTAGATTAATTTAGCAGATTTCCCTTCTTACCATATTTCCCTTAGCTTTTGTTTTGCTTTTTGTTGTTGTTTTGTTGAGGTACTGGGGATTGAACCCAGGTCCTCGCACATGCTAGATAAGCACTCTACACTGAGAAACATCCCCAGCCCTTCTTTAATTTTATTTTGGGACAGGGTCTTGCTAAATTGCTGAGGCTGGCCTTGAATTTGCCATCGTTCAGCCTAAGGCTCCTGAGTAGCTGGGATTACAGGCATGCAACACCACACCTGGCTCCTCTGATACTTACATTAAAGGTCACTTTAGGATTCTATATTCAGGAGATGTTGCTTTCATTCTGACCAAATAACTTAAGGAAATACTTTACATGAAATGCTGTTTTCTCCCTACTTTCCTACTCCATGTTTAACATTTGGCTTTTAAAAGATCAAACGAATATAGTTGAGTTTTTTTTTTTAAGTTCCCCAAACTGACCCAAACTGTTCAAAACATGACCTCTGATTTGCCTGCATTTAAAGACCTCGGAGAAAACTCACATTTCCAGGGTTGTTATTTTCCTGCCTCAACAATCATATTCATAAGTAGTACTCTGAAAGTTGAGATACTTAGAAACAGAAATCACTTGGCTGCCCTGATAATTGGGTAGACTCTACTAAGTTATCCTGCTGTAAGGCTTCTTTGCCCAAAGCTCCAATTACATCTCCCCATCACTGTACCTCAGGTGGACCGGGTTGGATATAACGCACTTCAGAACGGTTTGGGAGGCCCTGTTAATTTTTCATTAAGTGGATAATGGTGCTACATGCCTTAATGTCCATTCTGCAAATCTGCTGGGAGCAGGGGATTGGATGGCAGAAGGCCGAAATGATCTGATTCCCCCATAGTCCATGAGCTGCAATAAGTAAACATCTCCCAGCCCCTCTCCAATCTTATTAGAATTGAACTTTTGCTCTGCTGGCCCATTAGCAACTCACCAGTGTGTTTCTAATGTTTCAGGAATGACCATTCTAATTATTCCTTATTGACTGCTACAGAAACCATAGCACTTAATGGCAACATGTTAATGGTCTATGGGTATTGGTCAATAATTCATATGTGGAGAAACAGTAGAGAGCCTGCATCCTCTGGGACGTTAGCCAAGCCCTCTGCAATCTTAAAGTACTAGGATTCTTCTACCTCTAGGTCTCACCTCCTAGCAGTTGTGACTGAACCATCACCTTTGTTCAATGTTTGGTCTTGAGGGAATTCAATGCTTTCCCTTCCAGGTCAGAGGAGTGGATCATTGACCAAAGCAGGCAGGTTACAGAAGTGGTCCTCCTGGGACTGGGAGGAAACTGTAGTCCTAGGGAATGTGTTTCCATCGCTCTTTGCTTTCCTTGTCTCTTCAGGTTGCTAGGCGTTGGGGCATCCAGAAGAACCGGCCAGCCATGAACTATGACAAGCTGAGCCGTTCTCTACGCTATTACTATGAAAAAGGCATCATGCAAAAGGTGAGCAATTTTAATAAATGTTTGGACCACTCTGATCACCTTCAAAGAAAATGTCCAGGGCTTCTGTAGTAAGACCATTTATAATAGCCTCATAAGTGATTCTGTGGTAGGAGAGAATTTTGAAGACATAAGCAAGACAAGAATCAAGTGGGATATTAAGAGCGCCTTTAATGCTCTTGTGTGTACAGAAACCAAAAGTTACATGTAGAAGACACAATAGGAAAATTAGCCTCCTCTGCTTTGTGTAAATTGATTGTGAAATCTTAGGTCAACTATTGTATCCCTAAAGGAGCACATGAGGGAATCAACTTGAAGGTCTGTACTCCCACAAGAGCTAGGTTGAAGTCTTTAGTTATAAAACACTTTGGCTTCCAAATCTGTTGGTTTAATACCCTCTGAAGTGTTAGAGGAATATGAAAGTCTTATTTCTCTTTCAGAATCTATAGAAACTTGAGCTGGGCATGGTGGCGCACACTTGTAATCCCAGTACATGGGAGGCTGAGACAGGAGGATCACAGGTTCTCAGCCAGCCTCAGCTACTTAGTGAGACCCTGTTTCAAAATAAAGAATAAAAAAATAGGACTGGGGGTGTAACTCAGAGGTAGAATGCCCCTGGGTTCAATACCCAGTACCGCAAAAAAAAAAAAAAGAATCTATAGTAGAAACTAAACTCAAATGAAAAATCCAAGGTTTATAAAATGTCAGCTGAGTCACCCAGTAGCAGGTTGCTCTTTGCAGAAATAGAGGATGCAGCCTATTTTGAGGAAGCCAGGCAATACAAAATCTTTATTGGGGTAGGTCATGAAGGACCATAGTCTTAAAATCCCAGAGATAAGTAGAAAACGAGAAGTTTTTTTCTTGTCTTTCTTAGCCATCAAATTCTATATCGAGTGGTTCCCCAAATTCCAGCATTTACACTTTTAGGCAGTCTACATGGTACAGATTGCGTATCCCTTATCTGAAATGCTTGAGGATCAGAAGTGTTTCAGATTTTAGAAAGACTTGACTTTACTGATTGAGCATCCTTAATCTATACAACCATCACTACAATCATTTTAGAACATTTTATCAACCTAAAAGAAACCCCATACCCATTCATTAGCAATCACTCCTCCTTATTTTCCCCTGATCCTCCTTCCCCTTTTATTGTTTGTTTTGTTTGTTCATTTGTTTTTTGTGGTACTGGGGTTGAACCCAAGGAAATTCCTTCTCTGAGCTACACCCTCAGTCCTATTTTATTTTTTATTTTGTAACAGGGTCTCACTAAGTTGCAGAAGGCCTCCCTAGGTTTCTAAGACTGTCTGCAAACCTGTGATCCTCCTGCCTCAGCCTCCCAAGTACTCTTTTTACTGTTAATATCATCAGGTGAAATCCTAAATTTAGGAAGAAGAGCCATTATTTCCCAATTCTAGATCCCACATGAGGGAATATAACCAAACCAATGATTCCTGTATCCTAGGAAGTAGGATAGTAGAAGAGAATTTTATCTCTGAGCATAAAACAGGCAAAGAGCACAGGAAGACCTGGGAATGAGGCTTTGGTGGATTCAGATTCTGACACTCCCATTGTTAGTCCTGTACTTTGAGGAAAGTCACTTAACCTCCTGAATCTTCTATTTGCAGTAAAAATGTAGACAATAAGCCTTGCTGTGATCTGTAACCTCACAGGGTAATATATTTGAAAATGTTCTAGAAATAATAATGTGCTAGCCAGTGTAAGGAATTCATTGTTTTCTTTAGTACATGACCCTGAGTAAATGAGAACTAATGACAAGGTGAAGGCCAGCGTCTCAGTGCGGGAAGGGTGGTCCTCTACCCTCAATTTATTATTGCGTGTGGTGGGGGGAGGTACCAGGGATTGAACCCAGGGGCACTCTTACCACTAAGCTACATCCCCAACCCTTTTCATTTGTCATTTTGAAACAGGGTCTCACAGAGTTGCCCAGGCTGGCCTGGAACTCACAATTCTCCTGCCTCAGCCTCCCAAATAGCTGGGATTGCAGGTGTGCACCACACGTCTGTCTTCTACCCTTAATTTTTGAAGGGAAAATCAAGATTGACAGAGTCATTAGTGACAAAACCAGGACTGGAAGCCACACTGCTCCTGGCTTCTGATCTAGTAGTAGTGCCACTCTGCCCTCTTGCCTCACTCTTCCATACAAACTTTCTGGAGGTAGGAACTTAAAGCTGTGGCTTCAAAAACTAAGTAGGGATGATTGGTTATATACAACTGCCACCCTTAAGACCTGCTTTGGTGAAGATGATCATCATTCAGTTTTATACACACAGTCTCTGGTTCCTGGTGTTTGAGTTCTAAGGAGCATTGGTGCAGACCCCATGTTCTGGTGGCTGGGTATAGAAAGAAGAGTCATCATAAACAAGCGTTAAGACCTATTGGCATGATTATACTATCATATCTGCAACCAGCCACTGTAGCAACAGACTTCTTAAACCCAGTATTTGGAAGCAAAGCCATACTTCTTCAATTAAAAAGAGATTTGAGCTGGGCGTGGTGGCGCACGCTGGTAATCCCAGTACTTTGGGAGGCGGAGACCGGAGGATCCGGGTTCGCGGCCAGCCTCAGCTCTCTTGCTCTCTCTCCCTCTCTCTGTCTCTCTCTCTGTCTCTCTCTCTCCTTAGTGAGGCCCTCCGCAACTTCGTGAGACCCGGTTTCAAAATAAAGTATAAAAAATAGGGCCGGGGGTGTAGCGTGGAGGTAGAACACCCCTGGGTTCAATCCCCGGTACCGCAAAAAAAAAAAAAAGAGATTTGAGAATCATAGCAGAATGACAGGAAGGTAGGGTTAAACTCACCACAATAGTTTGAATTTTTTAGTCTAAAATGTTTATTTGATAAGTCATTGTAGTGGCTTTTCCTAGTCCCTGTGCATCTGACAAACCAATGATCAGGTTTGATTTTTCAGGCGTATGTGCCCTTCTGCACTGTGGCTAAACAACCAGCAAAAAGAGGGTGATCCCTTTGACCTGGATGGCTCATCAGCTACATGATGAGTTGAATAATCAAGACCTTCTGGTCTTGAAGATATTGTAATATTGTATCATAATATTGTTATCAGTTATTACAATTTATGCATTGTAATAATATTACAATGCATAAAAATCCATATCAAGGCAGTTATCAGCTCCTTCAGTGCAGTACAGCAGAGCCGTGCAGTGAGTAATTTGAAACTGCAGGTATGCCAAAAAGCATTTCTACTTGGCTCTGGCACATACTTAAAATTTCCACACAGTCTCTCTAATCAAATTCCTAACCCTTCAAAATAATAAATTTATCCTGTGAAGACTGTGCACTTTGGAGGTAACTGAAAATGTGGTCTGGCTTCTACATTAGACCTTTTAATACTCAGACCTTCTTGGAAGCCCAGGCAGCAGCTCAGCAGAACCATGTTTTCTAAGCTTTCTAAGCTATCAGTAGTTATAAAACAGAAAATAAGGATTTTCTTCTGAAAGAACCTATTTGGCTGGGTATGATGGTGTGCAACTATAATCCCAGTACTTGGGAGGCTGGGACAGGAAGATCACAGGTTCAAGGCCAGCCTCAGCAATTTAGCAAGACCCTCAGCAATTTAATGAGACCATGTTTCAAAATAAAAAATAAAACAGGGCTGGGGGTGTAGCTCAGAAGTATAATGCCCCTGAGTTCAATCCCCAGGACCACAAAAAATATATATATAAAAAGCCTATCTGGTGTGAATTTGAAATTTTTTTGGCTGTTGAGTTGTGGTATCAACCAAACATTTGGCAGGTTACAGGTTCCCAATATTTCTCAAATCCAAATGATTCAGGTAATTAGTTCCTTATGATCCCCTTTGATTCTTGGCTCCTGAGAGGTTGGACTTCAAAAGATCTCGTTTTCTTCACTTAATCCCCATTCCCTGTTCTGCTGGTCTTCATCAGGTGTGTTTTCTCTCACAGGTGGCAGGGGAACGGTACGTCTACAAATTTGTCTGTGACCCGGATGCCCTTTTCTCTATGGCCTTCCCCGACAATCAGCGTCCGTTCCTGAAGGCAGAGTCTGAATGCCCCCTCAGCGAGGAGGACACCCTGCCTCTGACCCACTTTGAAGACAACCCCGCTTACCTCCTGGACATGGATCGCTGCAGCAGCCTCCCCTACGCTGAAGGCTTTGCTTACTAAGTTTCTGAGTGGCCGAGCAGCCAAACCCTAGAGCTAGCAGTTCCCATCCAGGCAAATGAGGGCAGTGGTTTTGTTTGTGTTCTTGGCTGTTCTAAAGCTTGCCCTTTGAGTATTATCTGGAGAGCCCAGGCTGTCTCTGGACTGTGACACCTGAAAGGCAGATACCTTGACTGGGGAATGGAAACAGGGAGGGGCAGAAAACCACCAAAAGGCTGGTGCCTTGACTCCCGTTCTGATGAGGTTTCTGGGAAGAGATGGAAATGGAGCCTCCTTACCACCATGGACAATATATGCAAAGCAATACCTTGTTCAGGTTAGTACCCGCAAAACGGGACCGAGTTTGTGACAATCTGTGTTGATCGTGGACTACTAAATGCCTTTACATAGAAGGGCTCTGATTTGCACAATTTATTGAAAAAGAAATCACAAGCCCATAGAAAAGTAGGTAGACTGAGTTAGGGAGGCTCAGACCACTAAGGGTTAGAAATACACGTTGAAATTTGGAGAGCTCTTCTAGCTCAATCTGAAACACTTCCCCTTGGTCTGGAAAAGAGGGGAATTCAGGACAGCTGTTACCCACTCCATGGTTCTCAAATCATAAACCATTGCTACTCTCGGGAACCTTCCGGCCATGTAGTCACCAAGTAGAGCAAGCCCCCTCTCCCTTCCCAGTCACACGGCTAAATGTGGATGGCTTTCATTTTAGGAACAGGGCGATTAACACTTTTGACAGTATTTTGTTTGCTTTGATTCAGGTTGGGGGGGATTGTTTTGTTTTGGTGGTTGTTTTGGAAAAACAGTTTATAAACTGATTTTTGTAGTTTTGGTATTTAAAGCAAAAAAACAAAAACAAACCTTTTGGTAACTGCGCACTGTGTCCCTTAGGCAGGGCCGTGCCGACTTTTGAAGACGCTGCAGCTTGAGAGGGGCTTTGCTGGAGCTTCCCCTGAGCCGTGTAAAAGCCCGCTTTGTTGCCTGCTTTGTGCTTTCTGCACCAGACAACCTGAGGGAACATTTGCACCTGAGTTGTACATTTTCAAAGTGTGCAGGGCAGCCTGGACACAAGCTTAGATTCTATGTGTATAGTTCCCCATGTTCCACTAACATGCCCTCTCTGGGAAGCAGATGTACATACTACATGTCATGTCCATTGGAAACCTGGCCACCTGGTGGGAACCCGAGGGAGTCTTCCCTGGGCATGACTGATGACAATTTACATTTCATCACTTTGTTTCCTTTTCCTTTTTCTTTAAGTCTTGGACTTTAAACCCTGCATAACAGTTCAGTAGGGTTTGAGACTCACATGTGACACTGGCAGGTAAAACAGTGCTAATGTTCTGGTTTTTCTGCCACTTTTTTTTAAGTTTATTCTGATTGCTGTATTATACTGGGAAAGTTTAAAACAACCAAGCTAAAGCTATGAGAGAGTTGAGCTCCAAGTGGAGGAAAAGTTGCTATAAAGTGGTAGCGCCTTGCTGCCTGCCTTGGTGATGGAATCTATACTCCCTGTGACACTCAGCACGGCAGGAAGGACAGCGCTGTCCCTCACATGTGAAGGAGACAGTGCTGAGTCCGTGCATGTGAAGCCCATGCTGAGTGCTTTTCTATTAATGGGGGTGCTTCATAGTGCCCCTTCTGACCAGCAGCACATTCATGAAGAGGTTCACAGGGATAAGGAGTACGATTCACAACTATAAAAACATGAAATTTTCCTCTGTTGGAAGCTAATTAGCCCACAAAGGTGTCAAACCTTTAGCTTGGGCCTTAATTAGCATTGTACTCTAATCAAACGACTCTTTCTAAACCATATTTATAGCTTTCTAATCTACACATAGGCTATACATAGATGCATATTTTACCCCCTGCTGGCTAGAGATTTATTTGTTGTAAATGCTGTATAGATTTGGTTTTCCTTTCTTTACTTATCCTGGTTTGGGATTTTTTTTAATGAATTTATGCTGTGTTAGCAAGTATGAAAATAATCTTTTGTAGCCTGAGCTCCCCTCCCTGCTGTAAGTAGGTGGCCTGTGCTGTCCCTGGACGTAGGGCGGCAGCATCACTGTTGCGTTCCCATTGGACTCATGCACCTCTTGGATGGTTTTGGTTTTTTCAGGTTTTGGGGGGGTTGTTTTGTTTGTTTGTTTGTTTGCTTCTTTTCCAGAGTGTGGAAAGTCTACAGTGCAGAAAGGCTTTAACCTGCCAGTTGATTTGAAATACTTCCCCCTGCGCAGGGCTGTATGCATCCTGCCAAGCTGCGTTATATTCTGTACTGTGTACAATAAAGAAGTTTGCTTTTCGTTTACCAAGTGCCTGAAACCCGCCTCTTTCTTACCCACAGTGATCTAATTTTCAAGCAAGCAAAAGCCACCTGGCTTCCTCTCTTTCCCTAACCCCAGCCCTAGCCCTGCCTCCCAACTACTTAACCTTACCAGTGGATGATGGAGTTGAAAGTGGTTGCAGGAACTGTTACCTGGAAATTCATCCAAAGCCGGGTGTGATGGCGCACGCTTGTAATCCCAGTACTTAGGAGGCCGAGACAGGAGGATCGCAGGTTCATGACCAGCCTCAGCAACTTGTGAGGCCCTCCGCAACTTAGTGAGACCCTGTTTCAAAATAAAGAATAAAAAATAGGGTTGGGGTGGAGCTCAGAGGTAGAATGCCCCCTGTGTTCAATCCTCAGTACCACAAAAAAAAAATTTTTTTTCATCCAAATGGATAGTAGGTAGAGAGCCAATGGTAAGCTGAGATCACCCCATCCCCTGCGCCTACTTAGTCACCAACTCTTGGTAACTGTTTTAAAAGCATAGTTCATGTTTGGACCTTGGATTATGTGAAAAGATTAACTGGACTGGGACTTTTGAGTCCCAGAATTATTTTAAGTTGGCTCCTTAAATCGGTTATTTTGAAAACTTAAAAAACTTTCTAATTTTCTCCCAACAGGTTTTGCTTTTGACAAGCAAAAATTTCACTCATTGATGGTTCCTCAAAAAAAAACAACTTGTGTTTTTTTTTCTTGCCATACAACAGATATCTTTCCTCAAGTCTATCTCTTGTGAATATATATCACTTGGGAAATATAAGGAAGGAAATATAAGGAAATAAATATAAGGAAAGTTTGCAGGGTTATGTGAAGTATTGTGCCCCTTAATGTTCTTGTTTCACCCTTTTTCTGCACCTTTTATTTGGCCTTTTCAAGACTCCTATTACAGTAGAGAAATTAAGTGGAGCCTTTTTCAAGCCTGGAACAGAACGCTTTCTGTAAGCTTATCTACTATCTTTCTTTCACTGTTTTACAAGCCTTTAAGTGTAGAAACATCCGAGACTGAATCAGTGCACAGCCGTTTGAATCGGAGCTTGTGGGGAATGAATGTCTGCCACATAAACCCCATTAGCTTTGACAGATTAAGAAAAGATGCTTAGGGAGAAGGGGCGGGGGGTGCAGGTTAAAGGGGCCCTCCTCTCAGCTTCACCATGATAAGGCTTTGACAGTCAGCTCTCCATTATTCACAGGCTCATTATCCAGCCTGGGCCTGGACCCAGATCGTTAACCTAATGCGGGAGGTCACCAAACACTGCTGCCCTTCTAGTGTTGGGTGCTAGGATAAGGAAGCCAGAAAATGTGAAGTTTATTCTTCATCAGAGTCCCCTTTCACGAGCCAAGCCAGAGGAACAATGCTTATTCAGTTGTTAGATGACAAAGAGGTAGTGTGAGGGCAAAAGAATGTGGTTTTGAAAGCCAGAGTATGTGCAGAATCTAAATTCTAATGCAGCTGGGACAAATGTAAACTAATGTGGAAGAAAAACACTTATGCACGCAGACAGTTGGAAACCTGGAAGAGACAGTCTGTTGCCCAGCGGTGCAGATGGCTGGAGCTCAGTGTGTGGCCTCCAAAATACAAGCAAGAGGGGGAAAGTCCAGAAAACCATCAGTTTTAATACAGCTATATAATGTAAGCATTGATTCTATTCAACATAAGTGTATTGTACTTAAAATAGGTGGTGGGGGTGAGGGTGGTACCCAGGCGAGCAACTTTCCATCCCAGCAAATCCACAGGGATCTCATTCAAAGGGGGCCCTCGAATGAGCAGCATTTCGTTAGCTCTTCCAGTGTAAGAGCTGACTCTACTACATCTAGGCCAGGATTTGTTGACCTTGGCAGTGAACCTCAGATAGCTAACCTTTGGATAGCACTTAACAGTTTACAGACCTTTTTTTTTTTTAATCTCCCATTACCTTTTTGGCAGACTTTTTAAACTGGTAACACTTTGTTGAAATTGAATCTGAAAATACTCATGGCTGTCAGCCTCCAAAATTACTTTTTTCCTTGGATTGTTCACAGTGGGTATTGTGGAAATAGGACTAGACCCTTAGAGGCTGGACGTCTGGGTTCTGGCCCCAGCTCTGTGATTGACGAGATTTAACCTCATGGTTTTGGAGGGCCTCCTAGGTCAATGAGAGCCTTAGTAATGTGCTACTTCCCAGATCTCCTAAGAGGGAAGGGGGAAAGGAGTTTCCTAGGGAACTCAAGGTATGTGTATGTGTACAAGCAAAGTCAACAATTAAAAACATCATTCTCAACTCACCACCTATAAGCAAGCTCCAAAGATAACTCAGTCCCACCATTAAAGCATGTGTTTATTCATTTTCCAAGCAATCACTAAACATCTACTATAGGTTAGGCACTGCTGGATACTGAAAAGAACTTATATACATGGCATTTTCAAACTAAAGGCCTGTTTGTGGTATGGTAGTACATGAGATGGCCCCTTAAAACACCATCTTTACTCTGACCACGCTGACCCTAGGCTGACGAGGCTAAAGCATTTATCCACTAACCTGGTGCCCCTATTGGTTGAAGGCTATCAGTGTGCTGGGAACTATTCCCAGATAGAGTTAACTCCGGTGGTCATGGAGCCAGCATCAGTGATACCTACCTTTAATAATTAGCAGATCTCTCCTGGATGACCTCCTTTCCTTTTCTCCATAGTTAAGGGTGGGTAGTCTGTTTCTATCATTCAGTTATCACATACCAGTCACCTATTATGTGTAAGACACTGATAAACTCTGAGTTCCCCTCCCTTAAGCTATTCACAGGCTAATGGGAAAACATTTCTCTAAGTGAAACCAGAATAGAAGGTAGAACATGCTGAGCATTAGTCATAGTGCCTATTCTATGCCAGGTACTAGGATTAGTAGAAAGGAAAAACAGATACAAATGTCTGCTCTCAAGGATCTTACATCTGGGGTATGGAGCAAAAATAAAGATAGCATTTGTTAGAAGGTGCCAAGTACTATAGAAAAACAAATCAGGGAAAGGATATAGTGAGTGATGGGGATGGAGGGTTGCAATTTTAAATAGGGAGGTCAGGGAAGGCCTCACAATTGAGCAAGACATGAGAAAAGGCTGCCATATGGATATTTGGAAGAAAAGTGAAGCTTTGTGCATGCTTGGAATATTTATGGAATAGGACTGTGAACTGGATCAGAGGGAGTCAGATGGAGCATAGTCAGATAAAGTCAGGAAAGTAACTGGTTGTATCACCTAGGGTGGGTGAAGTTTTTAGGACTCCAGCATTTACTCTGTTCATGTTTAGCTAGCAAGAGTTTTTTTTTAGCTTAGAAGCAATATCATCTGATGTATGTTTTAAAGGATCACTTTGACTTCTTTTTTTTTTCTTTTTTTTTCAGTACTGGGGATTGAACCCAGGGACATTCTACCTCTGAGCTGCATCACCAGCCCTATTTTTTATTCTTTATTTTCTTTTTTGCGGTACTGGGGATTGAACAGTACCGGGGCATTCTACCTGAGAGCTACACCCCCCAGCCCTAATTTTTAATCTTTATTTTGAAACAGGGTCTCACTAAGTTGCAGAGGGCCTCACTAAGTAGCTGAGGCTGGCCATGAATCTGCAATCCTCCTGCCTCAGCCTCCCAAGTACTGGGATTACAAGCATGCGCCACCATGCCCAGCTACTTTGACTTTTAAATTGAATTAAAATGCAGGAAGCAAGAAAGAAAACAAGAAGCCAGGCGTGGTGGTACATGCCTACAATCTTAGTACTTGGGAGGCTGAGACAGGAGGATTGTATGTTAGAGGCCAGGGCATGGTAACTTAGTGACACCCTGTTTCAAAGTAAAAACTTAAAAGAACTGGGGATGAGAAAGAAAGAAAAAAAAAAAAAAGACCAAGACAGGCTGCTGCAATAATCCAGGTGGGGCAAAGTGGTGGCTTGGCCCAGGGGCATAAGGAGGCATAGCAGAATACATTTTTAAGGTAGTGTCAATAGATTTTGGGCAAATAACATGAAGAAATAAGGAAGTCAATTGTGGCTCCAAGTTTTAGGACCTGAGCACAAGGAAAGTTGAAGTTGCCATTAAAGAGACAAAAACTTGGAGGAACAATTTGGGTGGGGGTGGGGATAAACAGGCATTCCACTGGGGCATATTAACCTTGAGATGTCTATTAAAAATCACATGGGGAGCCAGGCGTAGTGGTGCACGCTTGTAATCCTAGTACTTGGGAGGCTGAGACCGGAGGATCTGGGTTTGTGGCCAGCCTCAGCTACTTAGTAAGGCCTTCTGCAACTTCGTGAGACCCTGTTTCAAAATAAAGAACAAAAAATAGGGCTGGGGGTGGAGCTTGGAGGTAGAATGTCCTTGGGTTCAATCCCCAGTTCTGCAAAAAAAAAAAAAAAAAAAAAAAAAAAATCACATGGGAACACTGATTGTGATATATGAGTCTGGAGTTCAGAGATCCAGGCTGGAGATAGAAATTAGAGGTTGTCAGTGTACAAGACTATTTAAAGCTGAGGCTGAATGAAATCACTAAGGGAATAAGTGTAGATAAAAGAAAAGTTCCAAGGACTGATGCCTGGGATAGCCCAAGATTAAGAGGTTGGAGAGAGAAAAAAAAAGAACCAGGAAAGCCAGGCATGGTTACGCCTATAATCCCAGTACTAGGGAGGCTGAGACACAGAATCGCAGATTTGAGGCAACTTAGGCACACACACAGTCGAGCTGGGCATGGTGATGAACGCTTGTAATTCCAGTACTTGGGAGGCTGAGACAGAGACAGGAGGATCATAGGTTCGAGGACAGTCTTAGCAAGTAGTGACACTCTTATCAACCTAGTGAGATGCTGTTTCAAAATTAAAAAAAGGGGGACTGGGGGTGTTGCTTGGAGGTAGAATGCCCTGGGTTCAATACCCAGTACCATACCAAAAAAAAAAAAAAATCAGGAAAGGAAAGAAGACTGAAAATGACTGGCCAATGAAGTAAGGGTAACTAAGAGTGTGTTTTCAAGAGAAAGAAGAGATCTACCATGGCGGATACCTCTGATGTGTCAGGTAAAGCGAGGACTGGGGCTGGATTAGCAATACTGACAGAGGTCATAGGTGACTCACAAAAAGCCATTTCATGGAGTGGCAGACATAACAGAACTGATCTGCACTACCAGAATCCAAAGTTGGGGACAGGGAGCAGAAAAGGTTCCATGGATTTCAAAATCCTGGATTTGAATTTAGCCCAAGCCAGGTGTAAGGGTGCATGCCTGTAATCTCAATACGTGGGAGGCTGAGACAGGAGGATCGCAGGTTCGAGGTCAGCCTTAGCAACTTAGCGAGGCCCTCAGAAACTTAATGGGACCCTGTTTCAAAACAAAAAATAAAATAGGGCTGGGGGTATAGCTCAAAGGTAGAAAACCCCTGGGTTCCATCCCCAGTACAAAAAAAGAAACAAGAATTCAGTTCAGCCTCTCTCACTAGCCCTGCCACCCTCAGACTCTCAAAATTTGAAGGAGGCCTAGAAAGCCCTGCCTGGAGGAACAGGGTAGAAGGAGCCATTCAAGTATAGAGGAAGAAGGATGTAGATGTCGTTACCTCTACCTTCCCCATCCCTTTGGGCTCCTATTTATTCTTGCTTTGTGCTCTTAAAATAAATGTCTATTTTTGAAATGTTAAATCTTTTAAAAATAACTTTTTTCATATTACACAATTAGCACATGTTCTTTGTAGAAAAAGGAAAAATCCATAGCCCAAATTAAAAACTATTCTGAAAACTCAACCTAGGGATCATAGTTAACACTTTATTGTACAGCTTCCCAGGTGGCTTTTCTCAATACTGTTTTTGAAATAGAAAAAGTGGTCACACTACACTTATAGAATGTTGTAACTTCTTTTTTAAACAACTTATTTTGAAATCTTCCTATATCAAGAAGTATTCCGCTACAACCATTTTTAATGACTGCATGCAGCCGGGCATGTTGGCACATGCTTGTAATCCCAGTACTTGGGAGGCTGAGACAGGAGGATCACAGGTTCGAAGCCAGCCTTGGCAACCTAGTGAGGCCCTCTGCAACTTAGTGAGACCCTGTTTTGAAATAAGAAATAAAATCAGGTTGTGGGTATAACTTGGAGGAAGAATGCCTCTGGGTTCCATCCCCAGTAAAAAGAAAATGACTGCATGCTATTCCACAGTAGCTATGTAACCAGTTTAGGCAGTCACATTTGCTGGAGATTAAGACACCACTATACCAAACCAAGCCAAGTGATCTATACCTGTACCCCAAATCAAGCAACAAAAAATTGGGGGCCTTTTCTTTTGTTCCTAAATTAGTAACAAACCCCTATTAGTATTATCCTCTAAATGTCTCCCAAATCCATCTCCATCATCAATATCATAACTCGATCCACATTATCTCTCACCCATACTAACAGCACCTGTACTAAAATCAGTACCAAACAGGTCTCATCTCATCCATTCTTGCCCCCACTCCAACCCTTTCGCCATATAATAGAGTGAGTTTTTTTTAAAGCCCAACTCATTCCTCCATTTGAGACTTTCCAGTGATACCCACTGGGACGGCTAAAATAAGAAAGTCTAGCAACACCAAATGTTGGCATGGATAGAATACTGGTGAGAGTTTGAAATGGTACCACCACTTTGGAAAACTATTTAGCAGTTTCTTACAAACAAAAGCATTTATCTGGCACATGCCTATAGTCCCAGTACTTGGAAGGCTGAGACAGGAGGATCACAGGTTCGAGACCAGACTCAGCAACTTAGCAAAACTCAGCTACCTAGCAAGATCCTGTTTCAAAATAAAAAAGGGATCTACTGTATGATCCAACAATTCTAATCCTAAGTGTTTACTCAAGAGAGATATAAATGTGTGTTCCAAAAGGACCTTTGCAGGAGCATTTATAGAAGCTTTATTTGAAACAGCCACTGAAAACAATATTCATCAACGGGAGATCAGATAAACAAGTTGTGGTATTCATACAACAGAATGCTACTCAGCCATATGAAGAATGAAGTACAGATATACACCGTACCACGGAAGAGTCTCAAAAACATTATATTAAACTAAAACAAACAAATAAATGACAGAAGAATACTGTATGATTCCATTTACATGAAATTTTTAAATAAGCAAAAGTAACCTATTGGTGATAGAAAGCAGTAGCAGGGGCTGGGTGGGCTGGTATTTGTTGGTAGTGAGAACATGCCAGAGTGATGTAAATAGTCTGTATGGGATTGGACAGTTGTCACATGTGTACATTTGTCAACACTCATTGAACTGAACACCCAAAGTCTTATGCAGTAAAGGATTAACTTAGTTTGCATTACTTTGCACATTCCAAAAATGTTTGGGCCTTACCTAGGAAATAACTTCTAAGCCCTTGGAAGAGTCTACTTGATAAGAGTGTCATTATTTACCAAGGACTTTGAGCCACAATAGATAATCTATCCTAACATTTATGCTATGGAATCTTTTTTTTTTTACTTTTT
>PVJS01017493.1:0-36105 GCA_004027185.1 Glis glis
GGGTCTCACGAAGTTGCGGAAGCCTCACTAAGGAGACAGAGAGAGAGAGAGAGAGAGAGAGAGAGAGAGGGACAAGGAGAGAAAGAGCAAGAAAGCAAGAGAGCAAGAGAGCTGAGGCTGGCCGCGAACCCGGATCCTCCGGTCTCTGCCTCCCAAAGTACTGGGATTACAAGCGTGCGCCACCACGCCCGGCTGAATATAACTTTTTAAACGGAATAACCCTACAATCATGTTTTGTTCAATTGGGAGCCATGGGTATAATATTTAAAGGATATACTTAAAGCACTATGCAGACAACCTATCACACAAACTAGAGAAAGAGCAGGATCTCTCACAAATCTGTAAGGTCTGTGCTGCTGTGTCTGTAGTATTTCCTCCTTTTGAGTGGGTAGTGGAGTGCAATGGCAAGGAGACTGATCTGATCTGTAACAAATGATTACATCTATGTAGGGAAGCTATGCTGCCTGCCAGTGTGTGGTAGAAAGAATGGCATCACAAACCAAACTCTTATTGCTAGATCAGTCAAATGCAATCATCTTAAGTTCTTTTCAACTATACTGTTGACATTCCTATTTTGAATCTTCACTACTATTACTATAGCTTATAAAAATCCTCTGGTCTCAAAACAGTACATATGTTAAATAGATACTGACATTGCCTTAATTCTACAGAGCTACCAAGTTATTCAACACTTTATGCAAAAATCTTTTTTTTTTTTGGTACTAGGGATTGAACCCAAGGGCATTCTACCTCCAAGCTATACCCAGCCCAACTCCCTCTTTCTTTCTTTCTTTTTTTTTTTTAATTTTGAAACAAGGTTTCACTAAGTTGCTGAGGGTCTTCCTAACTTGCTGAGGCTAATCTCATCTCTGTGATCGTCCTGACTCAGTCTCCCGATCCTTGGATTCCAACTGGGATTACAGGTGTGCACCATCGTACCAGTTCTGCCAAAATCTTGACAAATAATATCTCGTTTACTCATTCTATCAACCCATTTACTTTCGCCCTTTACTCACAAAGCTCAAAAATGTAATTAGCTTAGAATTGTGAAAAAACGGTGAATTATAGAACTAAGATTTGAATTTAGACATGTTGGACTACAAAGCTCACATGTTGCCTTCTAAGCTTATAGCTACTTTAAGATTTTTACTTACATGCTAAACAATCCCATGAGGCTAGTAATTCCATTTGGGAGGAAGAAAATTAGAATCTATTTTTCTAAAATTTAGCATGCAGAATCCAACTACTTAAAGTTCAATTCATTTTAAACTGTTTCCTTCTGGTTGATGGTTTTTCTTTTTTTTTTTTTTTTTTTTTTTGCGGTACTGGGGATTGAACGCAGGGGCGTTCTACCTCCGCGCTATGCCCCTGGCCCTATTTTTTATACTTTATTTTTGAAACCGGGTCTCACAAAGTTGCGGAGGGCCTCACTAAGGAGAGAGAGAGAGAGAGAGAGAGACAGAGAGACAGGGAGAGAGAACGCTGAGGCTGGCCGAGAACCCAGATCCTCCGGTCTCCGCCTCCCAAAGTACTGGGATTACAAGCGTGCGCCACCACGCCCAGCTATGGTTTTTCTTGATAGCTGAAAATATAAGACTTTGTTAAGAATGTTTACATTAATACATGTGAAATACTTTGGGTCAAACGCATCTGGTCCTGTAGAAGCCAGCTTCTGCTTAATAATTGATTTATTGGAGAAATGGCTATTTTATCAGGTGAACTTTGGTCATCCACGATTTAAGCAGCCAATGTCTTTTAAATGAGCTTCAGGAGGGCCACATCTAAAGCCAAATACCACTTCACTGCAAGTAGCATTATAGCAAGGGTCCTGTGGATTCATTTTTATTATTTAAATAGAGATGATCATAAAATTAGCACCCTTCTGATGTAGTTCTCATCCTGATTATTGCTATTTAACTGGTGGAATTTTTTCTTCAGGCTGAATGAACACTATAATTATTATTGCTTTGCATTCTAAAGGTTGCATCTTAATTGAAAAATCAACACTTTTTTCCATTCAATGAATGCATCAACTTCAAAACCAACAAAAACACTGAAGATGCAAGCAATTTTGCTAGCCCACAAATTAGTGTGTCCTTGATCAAGCAGAATTCATAACCCCAAATCTTAAATATAAGATGCTAAGCCGGGTATGGTGCCGCACGCTTGTAATCCTAGTACTTGGGAGGCTGAGACAGGAGCATCGCAGGTTCGTGGCCAGCCTCAGCAACTTAGTGAGGCCCTCTGCAACTTAGTGAGACCCTGTTTCAAAATAAGAAGTAAAATAGGGCTGGGGGTGTAGCTCACAGGTAGAATGTCCCTAGGTTCAACCCCCAGCACCAAAAAAAAAAAGTATATATATATAATGCTAATTGATACTATTACTGTATTACAAGCATCATAATGTTGTTAGCTAAACTTTCTGTTTATAAATTCCTAAGGTCAAAGTGTCAGTAGGTTTGAACCAACAATACTTCGGAATTCCTTCTGAGAATGTATCACTGTGGATATGTTAACTAGTATGATCAAGAGAAAAAGCCAAGCTGTCCTTCCAATTACGTTACTGTATGTGTAAATATGGCCTGTAGTTTGGTAGGTGTAGGTATAAATGTAACACATAATACAGAAAGGTAAGTTGATCAGAAATGAGCACATTTGTGACATAATATCAACAGTATGCTTTATATATTTCATGTACTTATTCTTATGTAGAGAATAGCAGCTTATACAGTGATTTCTATGTGCCAAATATATTACATATACATTTAATAAAAACATATGCAATGTTATACAAATACACACAGACATGTACTCATTTAGCATGTGGGTAAACTACATGCAATACTTATGCAAGAGGAAGCTGATGTACAAATTGCTTGTACAAGGTCAAACACCCAGCACATAACAGACATTTGAACTCAAATGGCCAATGTTCTGCCCTTATAAAGTATCCTGTACTCAGTCCCTTGGATGAAACCCACCATGTCTATAGTATATGGCTTTAGTGTCTACAGTATACTATAAATAGTATAAAAGGATTTTTTTAAAGTAGCATCAGACAAAATGTGATGCTAAATGTGATGTTCAATTAATTTTGGCAAATATTAGCAAATGTTTTTAGCCTAACCAAACCAAAATTTAGAAATTCTCTTTTGGAAGTGTCATTATTTTGTTAAGCAAACATTCAGGATTCCTGAAGCTAAAGACCTATGTATACAGAGGACTTAAGCACATTTCTATAATTCAAAGCATGAGGATGGAGATTTTCATAAAGTAATAAGAAACTTAGAATATTCCTGCTCCACCCTTGTTTTCTATATATGTATTGTTCTATGCCCTATGTTATAAATGAGAAGAATCCTATAAATGATAAGAAACATTTTATGAGTTTTCCATTTTTCCTTTGTTGCATTACACAAACATGTATGTATATATACATGTAGCAAAAAATGCTTATGTATATTTTACTCACTTGTATAATCATAGCGATTCAATGAGTGACAAGTTAGTGCAGCTTGCTAGAAGCACACAAGAGAAAATGTTAGAAGATGAGTCTTGGTTCTGCCATGTACTACCTATGAGACTTGGTGGGGGGCACACTAAATACATATGAGTCCTGTGTACTCTGCCTACATCCCAGGGTCATTTGGAGAAGCAAATGTAGGATGTAATGTTTATCTGTGAACGATAAACAGATGTCAGAGAGTAGTGTAATTGCTAGTATCATATTTATCATTCAGTCCCTAACACCTAGCATAATGGCAGGCACTGTGAATGTTTATTGGCTTAACATTTTTCTTTATGACAAAGCTACAGTAGGAATGTAACTAAAAGGACAAGCTGCCTTTTTCCAAAATAAAGATGCTAAATCTGTGGTGGTGGGGGAGGGGTACTAGAGATTGAACCCAAAGGGTTCTACCTCTGAACTACACCCCCAGCCCTTTTCATTTTTTATTTTGAAACACGGTCTCACTAAGTTACTATGCATTAGCCTTGAACCTGTGATCCTCCTATCTCAGCCTCCCAAGTACTAGGAAGGATGCTAAATCTTAATGAAAATCTCGCACAACTACATAATAATATAAAATAAAAGCATATATTTTTTTCAATTTGATTACAAAATTGCCACAACAGTTGTGTCTGTTTTACTATGTTTACAATTACTGAAATTTTACATTAGGGGTATAGGAGGTATTTTAATATCAGACTTAAAAAGGTTGTATCTATTTATGGGGGTTATATATATTTATGGGGGTTACTGATGATTACAACTTAATAAAAAATTAAGAAAAGTGAAAATGCAATATTTTACATAAAATTCAGGTAGAGTAATTTGTATTGGTGGTTCTGATTATGAAAATTATACACACACATAAATTCATATATCTACCTCTGAATATACATCAGCAGATACATCTGAAAATTCCATAAGTACATTATCCGAATCTTAAGAAACTGCCATTTAAAAGCCCAGGCCTAAACTTCCACTTTGATCAATGGGGTAGCTTTATCTCAAGATGGGAAGAATGAAGGTTATTGATTAGCTGATAACCTTCTAATGCACCAGCCTTTAATCTACAATAAAACCATGAATCAAAGTTGAGCTTTCTAAAAGAAAAATAGGGTTTGATTATGCTGAAAGGAAACAAGAATGGGGAGAGTCTTAAAACATCCAGAAAAACAGAGCAATGACATCCAGCTCCTTGGCTTTCCCTCCAGACCCTTAAGTGGAGGCAACCGCATGGCCTGACATTCTGGCCACAGTGCCAGTGACTGGAGAGTCAAATCAAATCAACACAATAAGGCTGTTGTGTCCATGAGGATAGAGAAGAACAGCCTCACACAGTGGTAAAAGTTCACTTCACAGCATGACCACCGTTTCAAAGGAAAAGCTAACACTACTAAGAGGCTTGCTTCAATACTATCTATACATCTTGCTAGGAATAGGCATTTTTAACCAAGTCCTGTAGCCTTGGTGGTGTTTGACAGAACTTTTGCTGGCAACACTGCAGCTGGAGGGAATTCTAAGAAGAGTACTGCATTGGAAATTTCATAATTCTGTGAATGATACCAACACTACTAGCACTATTTCTAGTATTTCTGTGGCTACTACTTTCTCTTTTTCTTTCCTTTTTTTTTTTTTTGTTGTTAGGGATTAAACCCAGAAGCATTCTACCTCAATGCCCCCAGCTCTATTTAATTTTTATTTTGAAATAGAGTCTCCGGATTATGGCTGCTACTATTACTGTCTCCACTGCCCAAACAGTTCTCCCATACTCCCAATGGGGAAAATACACCATGCCTGAAACATTTTGGAAATCAAAACCTGTTCATAAACTGGGCGTGGTGGTGCACACTTGTAATCCCAGTACTTGGGAGTCTGAGACAGGAGGACCACAGGTTCGCAGCCAGCCTCGGCAATTTAGTGAGGCCCTCTGAGACTTAGTGAGACCCTGTTTTAAAATTAAAGAATAAAATATCTGGAGGTGTAGCTTGGAGGTAGAATATCCCTGGGCTCCATCCCCAGTACCTCAAAAAAAAACCCTGTTCATAAATATATGGTATCATCACAAATATGTCTCAATTTTTTAATAAATAAGATAAATCCTTTGAGGCAAAGAATTGTCAGCCCTGTAGCCCAAATGACAACTAGAAGAATTCCCCGATACTAAGTCGTCCCATCTTGTTTTTCCCCAGGACAAATCTTCTTGGTCTCTCTTAATCTATCATATCTTGATGAGAAGAATTCAAATACTATCAGTGTTCTGCATGAAGGGGAATTTTTGGTTAACCATGTACTTCGTTATTCTTTTTCCGTGTGGTGGTTGTGCGTGGGATCTTCGAACCCAGGGCCTCTCCCAGGCTAGGCAAGCCCTCTACCACTGAGCAACTCTCCCAGTCCCAACCATGTATTTTTTGGCTTTTGTTTTTGCTTTTTCGGAGTAGAAACAGTTTTGAAACTTTGTAAGGGGTCCGAGGACTGGCTGTCAGGAAAGATCTCCACAGGCTAAGCAACTGTGAGATTGGGAAATGAGCTATGTATTTTCAATCATCCCATGCCTAAGTTATTTGATTATTTTATGCCCTGGATTTCTCTCTATAGAAAATGAGAACAATACCAGGCTATTTCAGAGTATTTGTGCTAAATAGAGATTACTGAGAAATGTATTGTGAGATAGGAGTGTCAAATAATATTTATTAGAGAGCCCTAATCTGATAACTGAGGTTTAGCTCTAATGTTACATAAGTGCAAACAGCTTCCCATTATCCCTCAGAGAAAAATGAAACAGAGGAAAATAAAAGCAGATATTTGCATTGGATTTCAAATAAATCAAGCCACCTGTACATGAATATGTTTTTAAAAAATTCTAAATACCCAAGAAGCTATTCATTCAATTCAATTCAATAACCAGTGAATGTCTACAACATGAGCATAAGATGAAGATAAGTAGAATGTGTTCCATACTCTACCAGCTAATTGAAATAGGAGTAAAATTGGGATGCATATAAAGCACTTATTGGCACATAGGAGCTGCTAATTTTGACTAAGATAATCAAAGAATAAGTGATAGGAACAGAATTTTAAAGAATAAGATCCCAACATGTAGAGTAGAACAGTATTCTGTATATACTAATAATCAACATTGCATACACAGGGCTGGGCTGTGGCTAAGTGGTAGAGTGCATGCCTAGCATATGCGAGACCCTACATTAGATCACCAGCAATCGCAAAGAAAAATAAAACCAACAACAACAACAAATTATAGTACATAATGAGTGTGTGTGTGTGTGTGTGTGTGTTGCTAGTGATTAAATCCAGGGCCATGCATGCTAGGCCAGCATTCTACAACTGAGCTACATCCCCA
Source organism: Glis glis (assembly GCA_004027185.1). NCBI lineage: Eukaryota > Metazoa > Chordata > Mammalia > Rodentia > Gliridae > Glis > Glis glis. The sequence goes on from PVJS01017493.1 coordinate 6,867, forward strand.
GCCATAGTGCATAATTTTTAAAAAGCAGTAAGATAGTCTTCTTAGTTCCCCATCACAGGAATTTTGGCATAAGGCAACGAGATGTGATCACAGACAATGACAGTGGTCCATTGGGAAATCCAGTGGCCACACATTTGGGCAGAGTGTATGTTGTGGGGAAAAAAGTGTAATATTAAAGAAACAAAACCTAAGCACATTTTCTGCAGCAATCACAAAGAAAAAAAAACACCAACAACAAATTATAGTACATTGTGTGTATATGTGTGTGTGTGTAAAAATGTAAGCTCTTTGATAGGAGAGATGTTTTGTTTTTTGGTTTTTTTGTTATTGCTGCTGTCGTTTTATTTTTTTCTGGTTAGTTCACCACTATGTCATTCACTGCATTACTGCACAGAACAGGGCCAGGCACAAAATAGGGGCTCAACATATATTTGTTGAATGAATAAACTTTTAGAGTTTTATAAACCTACTAGGCATCTGTATAGACTACAACTGTATAGACATATGTACTTAATAAATTAATTAAACTAAAATCTCATAAGTAATATAAGAATTGTTTCATTGTTAATATTTATCATTCATATGTACAATCATAAAATTAAAGATCATACATCTGGGTCTCATTTGTAAGCATACATTCATTCCAATTTTGCTAACTAGTGGATATAAGATAGCCCTACAAGCCATAAGTGGTGGCATATGCCTGTAATCCCTGTACCTGGGAGACTGAGACAGAGGATGGTAGGTTCCAGGCCAGCCTTGGCAACTTAGCAAGACCGTCAGCAACTTAGAGAGACACCATTTCAAAATAAAAAATAAAAAGGCTGGGGGTGTAGCTCAGAAGTAGAATACCCCTGGGTTCAATCCTGGGTACCAAAATAAAAAATACCCCTACAATAAGATATATATATCTTATTGTAGGGGTATATATAAAATATTAAATAATAGAATCATCACAATTCAAACCTTCTTTACATGATCTCAAAATCACTCAACAGGATTATAATGCTGATAACTAGGAGCATCTTTGAAACAAATCTCTGAAGAGCCTAATGCTGCATCTACTACAAAAACAAAACTTCCTTTGATAAACCCTATATTTAAATAACACTCAAAGGCTTTCCCATAAAAGTATTGCATAGCAAGATTTCCTCCTTATTTAAAGCTTAATTAGACATTGTATAAATAGTATTCTTAATCTAGACATTCCTGATATATTGTTAATAATTGACTTCTTGAGTCACCATCACCCCCAGTTACTGTCAAATGCAAGTAGCACTTGTTGGGATATAACTCATTAGATTTAAAAAGCAATAATAGCAAACCAACATCAGAGAGACACAGCACAGACTCTCATTAGAAGAAAATTCAATAACAGACAAAAACAAATATACATTGTGAATCTTAAGTAGATACTTATTGTTATAAAAGGAAAAAATAAGGCCACAAGTAAACACCCATAATAAACACTAAACATACAACTAAGACATAAAGGTCCACGGGTACTAGTTTAGCTCATACTTTTCCTCATTTTATCTGATTTCACATTCTATGAGATAGTAACCCCCAATTATTTTAATTTACACATTCTATGAGATAGTAACCCCCAATTATTTTAATCATTGCTTTGGCCTTATTTTTAAATACTGATAAGTGTTAGTATTATATATTGTGTTCTGTTTGCTTTTGTACACATCATAATATATAAGTGTATGTGTATATATTAAAAATCTTGGAACGAAGATGATAATATTTGGCTAATATTTGGTAATATTTGCCAATTATTTTCTACCCTCGTCCCTCATCCAGATTTTCCCAACAAATATTGTTTGTTTTCACCCCATATAAGTCCAGTCACTGCATAGCAATATACTTATATAATATTGAGTGAACTTCAACCAAACATGGCATACACATTCCTTTTCTCAAAATAATTTGCTAAGGTGGGTGTGGTGGTGCACACTTGTAATCCCAGTACTTGGGAGGCTGAGACAGGAGGATCTCAAGTTCTAGGACAGCCTCAGCAAGTAGTGAGACTCTCATCAACCTAACGAGACCCTGTTTCAAAATAAAAAATAAAATAGGGCTGGGGGTGTAGCTCAGAGGTAGAATGCCTCCGGGTTCTATCTCCAGTACCAATAAATAAATAAATAAATAAATAAATAAATAAATAAATAAATTTGTTACTAATTATAGGCATGGTGAGTGGAAAATATTTGTTGACATACTTCCTTTGAGCATGATTTAGAAGTCAGATTCTGGGATATGTTGATACACAACAGACAAAATTAAAGAAGGATAAAGAAAATAGGGAAAAAGCCAAAGATGGGTCAAGATATATACTTTTAGCTATAATCGAACAGCAAACCTCAATTTTGCAGGGTTCTTAATTTTGCTTCATTTTTTGTTTTAAGCCTTGGCATTAATCTGACCTATCTACCTTAACAAGGGTGAACAGGTAAAATCAAAAATATTTACCAGTATATACTAGAGCATACTTTATTAAAATTATGATTATCATAATTTTCTAGCTAAAGTTCTTTATAGTAATTTCTACTTATACATTATTGCCCCATTAATTATGGGGGTTTTCCCCCTAAAGTCTACTTTTAAACTCATGTATGCACTCGATCATATTTAGACATTATTCTTTCTCTTTTCCTTGAGAGTAGAAAAAGTATAACAAGAGTCATGTCATGGTCTAGTTTATTTAGTTCCCTGTCAACTTATAGTTAAGTAAGTAAGTGACATGCCCAAGGTGTATCATTTAGATTTTGTTTCCTGTTGGAATTGATGGACTCCTAGATTACGTAGAACAATTTTTTTTTTTGTACCAGGGATTGAACCAAGGGGCACTCTGTTTCTAAGCTACACCCCAGCCCTATTTTATTTATTATTTTGAAACAGGGCCTCACTAAGTGGCTGAGGCTGGCCTTGAACCAGCGATCCTGTCTCAGCCTCCATACTAGAATTAAAGGCAGGTGCCACCACACCCTGCTAAAAATTCTTGAAAGATGAAATCAATATTTGTCATTGAATTTCTATGTTGATTTAGAAAAATACATTCCCTGTGAAACAATCAAGCACCAAACTAAAATTTCTGCCTTGCTAAAAAGGGGCTGCTGGGTTTTAAAGTGTGCCAAAGGCCACATTTGCATCATTGGAAGAGTAGATCATCTACTGTCAAGAAGAAACTGTACCATAAACCACAGAGCGTGGGAAGGCCACTCCTGCCTCTTATGCCTGGGTTCTATCCAGCATGGGGATATTTACAATGGACTAGTCATGCTTCTAAATTAGAATTGATTCTAACATGACAGAGAATTATAATCAGTGGTGACTCTCAAAGCTAAAACTAATAGAAAATAAGTAGAGAATAGTCTTTGGGAAAATATACATAATTCTGACAAAGATGATAAAATTTAATTTTGTACAGACTTTGTTTTTCGACTCCCTACTACATTTAGACAATAAAATGATATTATAATACTTATATAACATTTTTTCCAGAAATTGGTTATATCTATTATGCAATAGGTTGTATTATGTACAAATAGCAGCATTCTAACTAGTAAAAACTGTCACTGCTGTCTTTATTTTACAATTAAGTAACTAACGAGATAGGCACAGTGCCTCTAACCTTCGGTCCATGGACAGTCTGCATCAGAACCACCTGTCAGCTCCTTAGAGATTGGGGGTCCAGTTCTAGACCTACAAGTCAAACTCTCACAGGAAACAAGATTCTGCACTTGAACAAACTTCCCACATGATTCTTATTCATGCCCAGGTATGAGTCAGTCACTGGACTCAAGTAGAATTCCAAAGCTGATGACTGACAGTAAAATAATTAAAACCTACCCAAAATGCAATCCTAACAGGGAAACAGGTACAATTTAAAACTCAATGAATATATTGCCTTAATAAAATATTTAAACTGTAAAAAGAAGAATACAAAGAAAAAATCCTCAACAAAAACCCATATAGCAAAGAAACAGAATCTTCTAGAGCTGGCTATTACTTCGATCTCAGGCATGTTACCTCAGGTGAGAAAGGATCCAACTATTTATCCTTGAAATGGATAGTTTGAGTTTGACTAAGGTGGCATGTTTAATTGTGCCTCAAAAATGGAAGGAAGGAAGGAAAGAAGGAAGGAAGGAAGGAAGGAAGGAAAGGGGGGGAGGGAACAAACTGGCTCTCAATCTTAGAAATATAGCTGGGTGTGTTGGTGGTGCACACCAGCAACCCCAGATATTCAGGAGGCTGAGGCAGGTCACAAGTTTAAGGCCAGCCTGGGCAACTTAGGGAGAGCCTGTCTCAAAATAATTTTTCAAAGAACTGGGAGTGTAGCTAAGTGATAGTCAATTCCCTAGCCTGTGCAAAGCCCTAGTCTCTATCTCCAGCACCAGAAAAAGAAAACTCTCAGAAACACATTTCCTCCTTTTACTTTTTTTTTTTTTTTGGTGGTACTGGGGATTGAACCCAGGGGAATTCAACCTCTGAGCTACACCCCCAGCCCTATTTTTTTATCCTGTATTTTGAAACAGGGTCTCACTAAGTTGCAGAAGGCCTCACTAAGTAGCTGAGGCTGGCCATGAACTTGCTATCCTCCTGTCTCAGCCTCCCAAGTACTGGGATTAAAAGTGTGTGCCACCATGCCCAGCACCATTTGCTCATTGAATGTGCACTCTCCTCCAGTAAAAGCGGTCAGAGGAGTGAAAGAAGACGACAAAGTCTTCCTGGCCAAAAATTTAGTTAGGGCATGGTGGTGCATGCTTGTAATCCCAGTACCTGGGAGGCTGAGATAGGAGGATCGCGGGTTCATGGTCAGCTTGGGCAACTTAGTGAGGCCCTCCGCAACTTACTGAGACCCTTTTACAAATAAAAAAATAAATAAAATAGGTCTGGGGGGTAGTTCAGAGGTAGATTGCCCCTGGATTCAATCCTCAGTACCACAAGAAAAAAAAAAAAAAAGTAAGAAAAGGTAAACTTTTATAAAGCACTTACTGTATGTGTAGAAAGTAACACAATGCAGGAAGGCGTAGCTTAGTAGAAGGGCAAAAGATTAAGAACTACAAATCATAAATGGAACTTTTCAATCCTGAGCAAGTTCACGTTAGTACAAGACAAGCTATTCATTCAGGGTCCACACCGACCAATCTGACGTGTGTTTTAGTAGATCTGATGGGTTGGGGGTAGCTAGGTGCTAGAGTGAGTGCTTATTATTAGCAATGTGCAAGGCCCTGGGCTCAATCCCCAGAACCACAGGGGAAAAAAAAAAAAAAGAAGCAGCTCTATAACAGTAATCAATTGAGATAGTTCCTTTTTTCCATTTCACTGCAAAAATGGTCAGAGTACTGTTATTTAAAAAAAAAATCCTATGAAGAAAAGAGAGTAGCCGGGCGTGGTGGCACAGGCTTGTAATCCCAATACTTGGGAGGCTGAGACAGGAGGATCCAGGTTCGCAGCCAGCCTCAGCTACTTAGTGAGGCCCTCTGCAACTTAGTGAGACCCTGTTTCAAAATAAAGAATAAAAAAAATAGGACTGGGGTGGAGCTCAGAGGTAGAATGCCCTGGGTTCAATCCCCAGTACCTAAAAAAAAAAAAGAAAAAAAGAAAGTATAACTTTTATTTACTTGAAAAAGTTGTCACTGTGTAATAATTGCTTTTAAATCCCCACAAGCTGATTTGTCTTGGTTATTTTTGCATGGTCAACTAATACTATATTACAGATATGAGATAAAGTGTAAAAGTTTGAAAATATTTACTTTCATAAATACAATAAAGAAGAGCCAAGGTTATTGTTCTTTTAATACCAACATTCCAATTGACTTGCATTCCAGTGTGTCTTCTTAAGTATAAGAAAAAGGGGTAGAGTTACAAGGATCTATCCTGCTGGGAATTTTGCATAACCCTGGCAGTACTCCTGGGAGTGTTCTGGGAGAATCTGAAATGTAAATGTGAACATTATCTATCATGTGAATCACTATAGAAAAAAGACTCAAATGAACTAATGTAACCAAATGGAAACAAACTGGTTATAAAAATAACACATAATTTTGTAATGGACAAAATGAAGGGTACACTTAAAAAGATTAGTGATATAACTAAATCTAAAAAATATAATGTGAAATATTAGATTATTGAGGTAGTTAAATTTTAAAGGCATGATTCATGAAATTTTGGTTTATATACAAATTTATATCTACTTCAAAAAGATAAGGCTCATCTATGTTTTAAATATTCTGCATTCTTCTTTCCGAAGAGATATACTTCTACTTTTTCCAGACTAAAGTGTATCCTAAAGTAGTTCTATGTGTTCTGGCAGAGTGTCTACGTTATGAAAAAATGTATTACTAATAACACACGATGAATTCAAACCATGTCTTTTGTTTCCTGGCATAGACTTGTAGGAAGCTGTTTGTTTTTATTTGTTTTTAATGTCTATAATACTTGTTTCAAAATGTAGCATCCTTCAAAATTCAGTAAGCTATAATATAACATCATTGGGTTCCAGATTTCTAATTTTTTGTCAATTAAAATAAGGAATATTCAGGAAAAGTTTTAGAAGGTTCCCAAGTGTTACAGTTTAACCTCCTTTTCACAATTTTTAATGCTCTGTTCTCTACTCTTTTACATATATTCAAACATTTTACAGTCAAATGAATGTTCTTACTTACTGAACAGAATTTTGCTGCTAATTTAGCTAATCTTCATTTACCAAAGAATTGACGCAATAAAAGCAAAAACAGAAATGTCTTATTTCATGGAGGTGTGTAAGGAAATCTAATTATTCTCATTTAGTAGTCCCATCAAATTTATAGCTGGGCCACACAGCAGGATGAAGTTTCTTTCCATTCCTGGAGATAGGAGCCCTCTGCCGCACTAAGCGTCCCCAGAGAGACAAATCAAACATTTGTAAAAGGGCATTTTGGAGACCATATAACCTCTCAATTTCAGTATCTGATAACCTCCTCCACCCAGAAGATTCTCCTTAGAATCTAATCCAAATGCTTTATTCCTCTCTTCAAATCATTTCTCTCTTGGTCTTTTTTTAGTGAAGACTGAAATTAGCTGGTCAGCATCATATAAACAATAATCTTTTAAGTTAGTGAAAATTTGAAATAAAGTACACCTAAACTTTATTTTTGTTAGGCATTTTTACCTCTGCCCATAGGTTTCTTTCTTTCTTTTTTTTTTTTTGGTACTAAAGATTGAATCCAGGGGCACTCTCCCTCCAAGCTACCCCCCTAATTCTCTTATTTTTTTTTTATTTTGAAACAAGGTCTCGCTAAATTGTTGAAGGTCTAGCTAAGTTGCTGAGGCTGGCCTTGAACCTGGGATCTGCCTATCTTAGCCTCCCAAGTACCAGGATTCCAGGTGTGCACCACCTCACCTTGTCATAGCTTTCTTTTATAAGGTATTTATTCACAAATCCCATAGCCATATTTGTTAATCTGTCAACATTCACTAATTAAAGTAAAGCTTCATCAATATAAAGATGTTTGGTGAAACATTCATTGTTTCAGCAAGCTTTCCAAGATTGAGACTACATAGAGTGTTTCAAGATGTGATCACAGGTTACCTTAAGATGGTAATTAAAACTGAAAAGACTAAGGAGAAAATAAGCACTAGGAAGCTGATCATGATTAATCATGATTACAAGGACAATTTTACTTATTGTGCTTCCATAACATGCAAGCATGCTGAATATGACCTGCTCCTAGTCCTCAAAAAATTTGCAATCTTATCAAAGACAGGCGTGTATCTAAAATATTCTAACATAATAGGTAAAAGATGCTATAGAATCCAGCTAACTCTGCAGGGTGAGGATAGCGAGAAAAGGCTGAGAAAGACTTCAGTGAGGTGAATTCTAAACTAAGTACTCAACAAGAGGATCGTAAGCTCTCAAAGCAAAGGTGAGAACTTTTCATGCATAATGAGGCAGAAGATAGAATAATCTGCCTGAAGAATTAAAAAACTGAAAGGATTAAAGTGCTAAGAGTGGGAAAGGTCTGGATGCTGAGGTATTAAGAGTTAAAACTGAAAAGGTAGTAGAGGCCTGGGTTATACAACAATTTGCTGCACAGCTAAAGAATTAGGACTTTGTCCTGCAGGAAGTTTAAGGAGAAAATTAACAAGGCCAGATAGCTGCTTGCTCACTGCAACTGCAAAGGGTAGACTGGAAAGAAAGGAAAGCAAAAACAAGAAAGGTAGCTGAAAGGCTGATACAGAAGTGCAGTCAAGGCAAAATGTGGTGTGAGCTAGAGCAATGAAATAGGGATGGAGTAGAGGCCACAGAATTAAGATACATATATATATATGTGTATATATATATATGTGTGTATATATATACATATAGTATGTGTGTGTGTGTGTGTGTGTGTGTGTGTGTGTGTGTTTTGCTGGGGATTGAACCAGGGGCATTCTACCTCCAAGCTACACCCCCAGGACCTTTTCTGTGTTTTATTTGGAAACAAGGTCTCGCTAAGTTGCTGAGGGCCTCACTATGGCCTCCCAAGTAAAGGAATTACTGGCATGTGCCGCCACCACCACACTCGGCTGAATTAAGTTATTTTCAAAAGGTAGAACTGACAACTTGGTTAGCAATTGAAGGTTTCTGGTAAAGAACTGAGAGGACTGAGGATAAATCACAGATTTTCAGCTTGGACAATAATGCCATTAACTTAGGAAGCAGGAATTAGAACAGAAATGTTGGTCAGGAAAATTAATGACTTCAGTGTTGGACTTGCTGAGCATGAACTGTCTGCATCTGCAAAGCATCACACTGAAGGTTAAGGTTGGTGTGTAAATGGTATTTTACACCAACATACAGCTCAAAGTTGGGGTGAGAGTCCGGAGGCCTTGCCATTTTCAAATTTGCAAAGAGACCATACTGAGTCTCCAGTGAGGCCATCCAGTCAATAGCTGTAGAGGGGAGACCCAGGCTGGAGATAACAAGGGAGTGGCAGACTTCACTCTTCAGGACTATTTTGACCAGCCCAGAAACCAAGAACCACACATGTCTAAATGTAATCACAATTAGCCAAGCACAGTAGTGAATGCTTGTAATCCCAGTACTTTGGCGCCTGAGAGAGGAGGATCACAGGTTTGATGACAGCCTCAGCAGTGTAATAAGACTCTCAGCAACCTAGCGAGGCCCTGTTTCAAAATAAAACATAAAATAGGGCCAGAGGTATAGCTTGGAGGTTGACTACCTTTGGGTTCAACCTCCAGTACCAATAATAATAAGTTAAACTAACCAAAGTTAGAAATCCATTTCCTTGGTCCCATTACCCACATTTTCATGTGGTAAGTGACCAATGTGTTAGTGGCTACTGTGCTGGGCAGCACAGAAGCGATAATTTCCAACAACACAGAAGGTTCTACAGGACCACACTGGCATGGAGCATGATATGAGAAAAAGTTTGGGAACTGAAGCCCAGGGAAAGAAATGAAGCATGAAGAGAAGGAAGATTGGTGGAGGGAGAGGAGTGATGAGAGGGGGGAAAAGGGAAAGAGGACAAATCACATCACTTTGACCAGAAGACAGTTCAAGGGGAAAAAATATTCAAGAATAAGAAAAGCTGAAAAGAGGCCAAACGAGAAAATGAACAAAAAGTTACCTCTAGGTGGTTTATTTTACCCTCACATTTGTTATTGTACTAGAATTATTACCAATCTCTTCAAATGTAAAATGTTTCAATGAGATTATTTCTTTTACTCAGAGGATAAGTTTAGCTTTTAGAAAAAATTCCAAGTTCCCCACAGGAAGGGAGATGTTGGAAATATAGCCATTCTGTTCCCACACTGTAATCAGTCAGAGAAGGCTTTGCACAGTTGTCATCCTTAGTCACTGTCCTGCTGGAAGTGTGTTTAAGGGGTTATATTATTGCTGAATATATTTCTTGAAAGTATATGTCAAATACCTGTATTGGGATATCAAATAGCATGCAAAATCCTCTTCTCAGATCAAAGATAAAATTGACAGAACAGGGGTTACCAGGACTGGGAGATAGGAGAATGGGAAGTTATTATTTTGTGGGTGCGGAGTTTCTGTTTGGGCTGATGAAAGAGTTACGGAGATGAATATCGGTGATGATAGCACAACCATGTGAATAAACTTAATGCCACTGAATTGTACATTTAAAAATGGTTACAGTGAGCCGGGTGTGGTGGCGCACGCTTGTAATCCCAGTACTTTGGGAGGCAGAGACCGGAGGATCCAGGTTCGCGGCCAGTCTCAGCTCTTTCTCTCTCTCTCCCTGTCTCTCTCTCTCTCTCTCTCTACTTAGTGAGGCCCTCCGCAACTTCGTGAGAACCGGTTTCAAAATAAAGTATAAAAAATAGGGCCGGGGGTGTAGCACGGAGGTAGAACGCCCCTGGGTTCAATCCCCGGTACTGCAAAAAAAAAAAAAATGGTTACAGTGATCCATTTTATGTTATGCATATTTTACCATAATATTGTTTTTAAAAAATCATGCTGAACTAAAACACGTAATGTGGGAGAAAAATCTAAAAGAAAACCCACAGTTCCGTGTGCCTGGGAAATTTAAGATAACAGACATAAAAGTTAAAAACATTTCCAGCAAACATCTGTTACTTGAAGTAACACAGGTGCTTGTGATATTAAGGTGTAAAAAATATGAGTTTGATTATGGGGAAAAGTATTAAACCTCTCTTGTTATTGTTGATATTGCCTCATCTGATACTCTCAATGGTCTGAAAAAATTAAACAAGTTATAGCTTTAAATGGCAACAACAGAATAAAAATTATTAGGCCAATTTCAATATCAAGATGGCATTTACAGTCATCCCCCTTTGTGTGTAGTTTCACCTTCGGCAGTTTTAGTTATCTACCATCAACCACAGTCAGAAAAATATTAAATGGAAAATTCCAGAAACAAAGCATAATTTTTAAATACCTTTCATTATAGTATATTGCTATAATTGTTCTATTGTATTATTAATTATTATTATTATTGCTAATCTCTTATGCCTAATTTATAAATTACTCCTTATCGTAGGTATGTATATACAAGCAAAAGCACCATATACAGTGCATGGTTCAGTACCATCCATAGTTTCAGGCATCTACAGAAGGTCTTGGACCATAGTCCCTGCAGATAAGGGGGGACTAATGTATACCCTTTTCTTTACTGTTTGTTTCTCGGGTCAATAGGAGCAGTTAGCTGGTAAAATATCGAAGTATAAATATGAGCAGTAAAGCCGGAGGCAGCTATGTTTGTACAGGCAACACGCTCACTCTGCAATTAAGGAAGGGCAAGCATCCCATGAATCACCTCCTCATGCATTCTCTGACAGCCAGGCCCTGGAGCAAGGCTCAGGGAGAGGAACACGGAAAAGACCCTGAAAGGAGCCAATGATGACTTTCCATTTGTGTTACTGCAACCGGGAAGCAGAAGCTAAAAGTTAAATCAAAGCAGGTGACAACTCATGAATGCATACAGTAAGCACAAATAGCCAGTATGTACAAGCCAGTGAATGCTTGGTCCAGAATCTTTTATACATTATACAATAGCTAATCTCACATGGATTTTAACTCTGTCTCCCCTCATATCCAGACTTTTCCTTGTGAACATATTGGCAAAAAGGGAAGTAAACACTTGTACATTCATGGATCACATCCTGTTTCTTCTTCGTGGATATGTACTAAATACAGAGAAGGGAACCACCTTTCAAACAAACCAGTCGTCCTTGCCGACTATGTGAAGCTTGGCTCAGATCATACATGGATTCTGCAGATATCACCAACCCGACAAATAAAATATATTGTAAGCTAAAAAGACACTGGCATGATGTAAGAACACTTCAAGTGGAAACCAACCAAAGAGAAAGAATGAACCAAGGAAACAAGAGAGACAATGGGAAATACAAGACGTGAGTCATACTATACTTACAACTTTCAGCCTGATAGTCTGGCACAAACTGCTCATCATTGTCAGGTACCTGAGCTGAAGAAGAAGAAAAAAAAAATTAAGAGAGAAACTGACACAGTATAAGGAATGTCAACTCAGATGGGCAGAACACAGTCTTCTTAGGCTGGGATTAAACCTACAAGTCTTTGCCAATGAGCTCCTATTTAAAATGATATTGACAGCACTACTTCGAGGGGAAACAGAAGGGCTCATTGATGTCAACTAGAAAACATAAATATGTCATAAATATGACAGTGGCAGTGTAGTCACTCCAAATTTCACCTGCCAGATGGAAATACAAGAGACACCAAATAAAAGAAGCTATAGGATTTCTATTTCCTGCAGGGTTTCATTTTGCAAGAGAGGAGCAAAAGGTATTTCAGTTCACCCACTGCCAGCCCGTAAGCAGACCATCAAAATGAGCCACACGATTCTTTTAAGTGATATGCAAGTATCACTCACATCCCTCTGAATTTTTAGAAATGACTGCTTTCAGTACGTTCCATCTCTTGCAAATTGGACTGCCATAATTAAGAGCGTTTGCCTTCGATTTGATCAAAGTGTGCTGCAAAGTTTTAAAAATAAAAGAATTGTCATTAATTTGGGTCACACATAGCAAAATAATATATTTCAGTGATTATGGTCATAACAATAATAATAAAATGTCAACTTTTCATGAAAAATATTTTCCTGGCAACTATTCAGCACTAATGAAAAGAATATCACTATTTCATCAGTCTTAATGTCAAATGACTTCCCTATTTTTAGTAAAGGAAAAATACTAAATAGCAAGGGCTTAATGCATTTGGCAGCAATGAAAACACGAGTCTACTTTTTCACTTCTAAAATGTTTTCATTACAGTTGATTTAGACATAGAAATAACCTACTCTAACTGATGGACAAGTTTTCACTAACATACCCAAAGAGACACACTCTTTCATACACTAACAACATAAAATGGAAGTTATTTTTTAATTCAGTCAGCATATAATCATCCTAATTAACTTTAGCTATGATCTGACTAGCTAGCACTACTTTACTAGTATAGAATACTGAAAATTTTATCCAATCAAGTCATATTAAAACAGATTTCAATTAATTTCTTTAAAATGTGCCTATTCTGAATGAAGAATACTAGTTAAAATAAACAATCTCTGTGGAAAATGTTTTAGGCTAGTATTTGAATGGATTAAGAAAAAATCCATGTAAAAAGGATTTTATATGAAAATTTTATATATAAAAAAGGATTTTAGCATCCAAATTAAATGTTTTTATTCTCAGTTTATCTAATGATATTCTTTACCACAAGAAATATTTGACTAAATAAATTTAGGTTATATTAAGAGCATAACTATCTAGCAATAGTCTTCCCTATTATTAAAATATATGCTGCATGATATTCAACTGTTTTCTAACAACTTTCATCTGCACACCAGTACTTAATCTTATTAAAATTATACCATCTTGTGACCCCAAATGAAACCAAACAAATTAAGAACCTTTCAAATTTTAACTGATGCCTATTTGATCAGCATCTATTGGTTGGAATAAGATTTTTTTTCTCTTCTGATTCCACTAATATCTGATACTATGAGTAACAACTTTAAAGCTAGGCAAAACGTCAACTCATAGATCTATGACTTGCTAGCTGTGTAACTTTGGGTAAGTTATTTAACCTCGTTAAACCCCACTTTATTCATCAGCATAATAGCAATAATATAGGGGTTTTTGTAAGGATTAAATAGAATAGTTAAAGCCAGATACTCAGAAACTTATTTTCTTCTTTCCAATCCTCCACCAGATTCTACCCTTTTCTTTCAAGTTGAACGCAAAAAAAAAAACAAATCTTCAATCAATGCCCAGTTTAAAATCTTTATTTCTAATGAATTTAGTGGAGACAGAAAATGTTTTGTTTTGAACAGCTAAAATTTGTCTACTAGCATTCTCTTAGCTATTAATAACATTTTTGATACTGCAGTAAGCTTGACTTTTTCATAGATTCATAAATTATAAGTAGAACAGTACACTTTAAAATAAGTCTTCAGGAGCCGGGCATGGTGGCGCATGCTTGTAATCCCAGTACTTTGGGAGGTGGAGACCGGAGGATCCGGGTTCGTGGCCAACCTCAGCTCGCTCTCTCTCTCTCTCTCTCTCCCTCTGTCTCTCTCTCTCTCTCTCTCTCTCTCTCTCCTTAGTGAGGCCTCCGCAACTTCGTGAGACCTGGTTTCAAAATAAAAGTATAAAAAATAGGGCTGGGGGTGTAGCGCAGAGGTAGAACGCCCCTGGGTTCAATCCCCGGTACCGCAAAAAAATAAATAAATAAATAAATAAATAAATAAAATAAAATAAAATAAGTCTTCATACCAAAAAACTACAAGTATTTTTAATATGTATTTAATAAATAACAGCAAGTAAACAATCAAGTCCTGCACATTTTTTCCATCATAGTCACATGTTTCGGTTTTCCTTCTAAATTAACAACTAAACAGATATAACCGTTGAGATGAAAAATTATCAACCACAGCAATTACTATGCTTTTAAAAGGCCAACATTTATACAAATGTAATAAAAATATAATATCCTTTACAGGGATAGTTAAAAATAGGTAGCAACAAAAGCATTTGTAACTGAATATATTGGCATGAATGTCCTAAAAGCTAGATTATTTTTCTAAAAAAAATCAAAAGACAGTCACAATTCTATAATCTGTATCACTGAGAGGAGCAGCATGAGTCTCTAATGGGCGTGCGGCACATGTTGGGATGTGCGTATGTTTGGGGGGGTAGCAACACTTAAGGGGCAGAACAATCTAGGAGTTATACCTCCCAAAGATACAGAAAATAGCTACATACTAACAATTTGTAAAAAGAGTAAGAGAAAGAATTGCTATTTCTGGTCTAACTCCTTAACATTCTGAATAAACACTTCACACTTATGCTTGAACATATTACAGAATTTTAACAAAAAACATATGACTCACATTTTCACAGAAGCTAATCTTTAAAGAAACTGAATAGACCAAATGAAGCAGCATGCTACTTAAATAGACAAAGGCTTAAGTATACCTCTAATTCCAAGTTGGAGTAAAAGGGAAGCAGTTAACTAAAAACACAAGTTGGATCTGGGCAAGGAAAATATGACAGAGTATTGCCACACTCATATCATACATTTCCTTTTCTTTTTTCAATTGACAAGAATTTTGTGAAGGAGCAAACTAGAGCTGCCTAGAAATGTGTGGCAAACCATACCAACTCCAAAGTTGGAAACTAACAAAATTAACATTACAGGCCAACCTAAAAGAAAAAAAAAAATAATGTGTGTGTGTGTGTGTGTGTGTGTGTGTTTACTACAATTATAAGCTATGCTTGAAATGATCACCTTAGGGGAATGAAAATGTTTTTCCACGCTACGTAATTAAAGAGGAAGGGGAAGAGGAAGAAAGGAGAAAGAGAGAAAATATACAGCAAAAGACCAATAAAAGGCTTTCAAGAAGATAAAGCATGCAGATTTTCTGGTAATAGCTGGAGCGGCTCTATCAGTTTGTTGCACATTAAGACAAGTTGCCATCAAGTGCAGGACCTCGGCTTTAAAAGGATAGTATCTGCACTCTAAGCTATTTGCTTTACCTAGAGTATTATCCAAAGTTGTTCTTTAATTTTCTCTCTTTTTACTACCTAGCAATGCATATTATGGGAAAGAAATTCATAAAAATATTAAGACCTAAATGTCACAGAATCATCGACTCTCATTTTTAACATTAATATCCTCTCTTAACTAACATTGCCTTGGAGTTGGGCAATTTTAAATATAGCTTGCCTTTATGTTATCCCTTTTTTTTAACTCTTAAATAAAATAATATTTATTACTTAAAAAAAGGGGGGTGTTTAAAATTTGTCCAAGGTTAGCTGCAGGCAAGTAAAAAAAAAAAAGGAAGAAAAAAAAACTTTGCAAACCAGATTCTGTTGGGTTTTCTTTTAAAGCTAGGAAAAAAGTGGAAAAATTGCAAATCAAACAAATATCAAGTATAAAAGGGGTTAATATTTAATTAAAACCAGTTCTATCCACTGTAACAATGACCTGGAGCCAAACAAGGCGGAAGATGTATGAGTCATTCTTTCTGCCTGTGAATGAGACAGCTGATCTCCTCAGCAATTCCTCAAGACAAGCAGGCAGAACTGGAGTTCTGCCTCCATTCACAAAAACACAGTCCAGCATGAGCCATGTGGCCCAACCGCAATCTTTTCATGTCACACCCTTCCAGAGAGCTAAAGCAAGTAAACTTGAACTTGCAATATAAACACACCAATTTTATTGCCTTGTCTCAAATAGAGCACAGATCCATTAGGAAATATATTTAAATAAATGACGAGTTTACACACACACACACACACACACACACACACACACATACACAGATTTAACTCATCATACTTTATAGGGAAACTTGTTACAGAAACTCAAATGTAAAAAACTAAGGAAGGAAAGAGAGAAGAAAAGAAAGGATGGAAAGCAGAAAAGGAAGAAAGGAAAACCTTCTTTTTCTTGCATATTATTCAAGTTTTTTATCCTAAGCGTACAATAGATTATTGCCAAAGTATTGATACCATTTTCCATTCAATCAAAGGGTTAGAGATAAATTTCTCTTAAAGAAATTATATTTTACTTTAGACAAAAGTAAAACAAGAAAATCAATCTTTGCCCAGTGGTATCCCTTCTAATCCTAAAATGAAGCTTCGGGGCATGGAACAAAATAATCATGAGCCCACTAAGCCTAGTTTTATACCACATCCGGTTTTAACATTACAATGATTAAGCCAATGTAAAAGCATTAATTAATGCAGCAGTATAAACATATTTAAACAGACAAAGGAAGGGAGCCATTCTCCATGACTGAAACACCTTTAATACTTGATACATTCTTTGATGCTCTCAAAGAGAGAAAACAAGTTTTAGTAGTCTCGAATTTCAAATCAGCTTCAATTCCTAACTAAATAGGCCTGCAGGAAACTTAAGGGAAACTCAGAGCCAACGAGATGTAGTTTGAAGCTAAATATTTTCTCTAAGACTACAAAGGTCTGACTCTATTATTATTATTTTTAATTACAAGATTGTACACAAGTCAAAGGGAATAAAGTTACACTGTGAAATGCAAGAAATTACACATTTCCTATAACTGAACTAGAAAAGCTCAGAAGACTTCATTAACATTTATTAAGACCCTCTGGAAAAATTACACTATGCTTACACCAAATCCAATTTTTATATTTTAAAAAATTATTTTTTATAAATAGATCATGGATTAAAAAACCCTTTATGTTTCCAATTAATATTTGGAAATAAAATAATACATTTATTGTACCTGTTATCTTTAAATCAAGTCCAAATGAGAAGTTTCATATTTTACAGAATATCCTGGTAGGACAAGCAGAGGGGTGTTAGCTACCACCAGCACAACCACCACAGGAATCGGGTCATGTTCAATTCTAAAAAATTGTATGGATTTCTTTAATGTTTAATTCTCAATTCCTGTTTTATACAGACCACATAAAATAATGTAGTTTTTAAAGCTCTCATTCCTTATTGCACCACACAAGCAAAAGAAAAAAAAATCATGAGCACATATCCAATATTATGTTCCATGTTCTTTTTAAAGAAGAATTTTTAAACAATAAAAACGAGTGCCTTATGACTACTGTGTATTGTGGACCACATACCTAGCCAGAAACAATAGCACATTTAATTTAAGAAACATTGTCAGTGATTTTGAATATGAATTTAGCATCAGTCTTTGAAACAAATTGAGGAAAAAGTAATATTGTCTCTAGTGTTAATATGAAAAAAGTCTTATTTGGATGAGTAATAATAAGCTTTGGTAGAGAGAGAGGTTGATCTTGGAGATAAAACTTTGAAAGTGTAACGGCAGCATGAAACTTGACTTGCTGCACCTTTGAAAACATTTTACCCAGACAGCATCAATTCCTTGTTGACTTTCTCCTCAATATTATTAATGAAAGGAATTTCAACACACCTAGATCCACTCAAAGTTAACAGTCAAAAGCAGCTATGTATTTGCATTAGATATATGCTGAAATTTATTTCTCTTTAAGTTGTATTAGTAGGTAAGCTGGGGTAAGCAAGTTTAGAAGAAAACAATCCTTTCTTAACTGAGATCTTTTTTTGTTTTGATTTATCTTTCTATTTCTGCTCCCCCAAACACAAGAGGTTCCATTTTTAAGTATGACTTTTGGGGACAACAGTCTCGAAAGCCCTCAAAACAGGTTGTGAACGAGAAGTTACCATGATATTGATAGGACTGATATTTGAACTCATTATTTCATGAGATCAAATAATTATAATTGCCTTTCTGTCAGTAGAAATCTAATTCAAAAGACAAAGAGTCAATAGAGGATGGTACGTACATAGTAAAATTACAACATAAAGTAGCTATGGCAAAATTTAAATAGGCATTTTCTCCCTTTATTTTTTTAACTGCTACTGTGGTCACTGAAAACATTAGCTTTTCAATTTTCTTCAATATAAGATGATTATTTTAATTTGCAGGATATATGTTAAAACCTTTAAATTGCAGGTTTAGTGACTGGGAAGTGATAGTATTACAATAAAGCTATATTCTTTACAAGCATATTTTAGATCCCTGTATGGAAATAAATTTTGGGGGGAGAATGTAAGAGTAGTTTTAGAGAGTATTTTAGTGAATTGAAAATACTAGTTCCATCCCCACCTCAGATAGTCCTCCCCTTATCTATCCCAACTTACCTGTAGAGAAAAAACATATTTCATTATCCCTAATAACTTAGTCATGACTAATCCATGGTCTAATATAGAAAAATCTTACAGGAAAAACAAAAATGGTAAAATATATAATTTCTCAAGTATTTAGGGACTTTGATAATTTTTAAAAAAATATGATTATCATATGTCACATTACAACTAACTTGATTCTCATGTCTAATAAGATTTTTAGACCTGTTTAACTTCTCAGTGGGATTCTAACTCATGGGAAAAACTTGGTTAATTGCCAATGACTTTTTTTTTTAAAGGCTCAAGATGACTTAAAATTCCATGGTCACTTTCTTGGCTACAGAGATGTATGAAAAGAAATATAACTATAAGGTATAGTCTGCCAATGTAGCAACGTTTTAATTTCTGGATCTTCAGAAGGACATAAATGGTCAAATCTAGCTACAAATAAACTAGGGTAATATTGCCATCTCTTGTCAACTGATATTGCTCAAGATGTGGGATAAGTGAAGTTAAAATATTAGTGCAAAATAGTGTAATTATATTTAATTGCTAAGAACAAAAATAAATGTAGAGTCTATTAACAGTAAAAAATCTTTCTCACTATTAGATATTTAAAATTATATTAACGACTTTTTGCTTACATCAAGACAGGATAAATTAAACTATTTTGAAAATGTTTAAATTATTCTAAAATGCAATCTTATCCACAGTTTGTAAATAGTAGCACACCTGGGTAGTCAATAAAACACTTGAGATTAATTCCTGAATTTAATTAAGCTTATGAATTTGTTTCTTAGTAAAAGTCTATGCTCCTCCGAATACATTGGTCATTTTCCATGTTTATTTTGTATAAGCTAAACCTTCAGATTTGATTTACAGGTATGTTAATAATCATGAGTAAGAATATTCCACACAGACTTTTAAAAGATAAACTAACATAAATTATTCAAATCACTTATCCAAGCTACAAGACACAAGTCAAAAGTAATAATAATAATAATAATAATAATAATAATAAAGTTCTGAAACTGATTATAAAATGGTAAGAGTCTGTCACATATTCCACATTTTAAAATTCCAGGAACAGAGTTGCTATGCACATTTAAAATCTGCCAGCAAGTGCACTGACTTGGAATCAATCAGATTTAAATATCTTAAGAACCAACAAACCTTCCACAACAATTAAAATAGAAATTTAAGTTATTTTAGATTAGCGAATAAATTCCCTCATAAACATAATGTCCTCACAACCTTCAACTTTGCAAAAGTCATAGATGAAAGTTAACACACGAACCTCTCTGCAAATTTTTCATAAAAAAGTTGTTTGAATATATGCCTTATGTTGCAATAATAAGTAATCTATTGCAATAAGTTTCATTTAGAGAGAGATGCAAAATGACCCTGAAATATAACTAAAACTTTCATTAATACTTACCTTTCATTAACATATAAATACAATCACCCTTTCAAAGGACTGTTAGGAAAGCTATTTAACTTAAAAGATTCATAAAGATTGCAAAAGCTCTTTACAGAACTAGAATATCAGCAAAACAAAGAAACTTATTTTACATGCTAATAGCAACTGCATAGGAGACCACTGGATGAAACACATCAGTCAGCCTCAAAATAGCTACAGCAACCCTTGGGTTCTATTCAGAGACCCTCTCTCCTTTCAACTACCTTAAAAATCTGTTCCAAAAATTACAGATTTCCCATAAAATGTGAACACACAATAACACAATCACACTCAAAACTTAAATATCTATAATTTTCTTTGTGTTTCCCACAAAACAAATCATAAAATTAATATTTCACATTCATTATGCCAAATTCAAAAGGAAATTTTCAAATTATAGATGCCAACAAAAATCGCTCAACATTAGGCATTTCTGAAGACATTTAAAGCTTTAGTGAAGCAATGTTTCATTGTTCCTATAAATAAAGTTGCACCCAATAAAAGAAATAAGAGCTTGCACCATGAAACTTTATCAAAAATAATCCAAAATGCCTTTAAATATCTCCTTGCTATATTAAATAAGTCCTAATAAAAGTGGCAAAACAGTGAAGGTCAATTTCAACAAACATCACATGCATAGTAATATACAGAAAATGGTCTTAAAATCCTCAAATCCCCAAAGATTTATTTTAAACCCATAGATTTCCTAAGTATTGGATACACACCTAGCGTTCTGTGTTGTGAGCAAGGTGGAAAGAAGACACTGGCACTTAAATCTTGAAGCATCCCGTCCTGATGAACCCAGAGAAACTAATTTCTGCCATCAGAAAAGTCCTCCACCAGAACACCAAATAATGATATGCGCTGCTCGAAAGGAAACAGCAAGCCAGCCGGGTTCTGGCTCTAGGAGGTCTCTCGAGGTACAATAATATAAACCTGATCAATTGCAATTAAAATCTGAACAGAGGCTTAGAACTTGAAGTCTTGGTGCATTAGTTCTTGCCAAAAGCAGATGTGATTGTGAGCTGGAAGCAATTTCTCCTGGTAATTTGTGATGACACTGGGTAGTGCAGCCCCAGAGTCCCCAAAGACAAACTCATCAGAGGCTCTAATGTATGCATGACACATGAGGTGGCTCTTTTAGAGCTCAATTAATTGGGCTGAACATTAAGACAGCAAGTTCAGGACTTTTTCCCCCCCTTCTAGAGTTGCTTTTTCCCCCTTTTAAGCAATTCTTTGCCTTACCTTCTGCAAGCCATGTTTCCTGTAATTGACTTAGATCTTGAAAGAGTTCTAAAAAACAAGTCAAAAATATAAAAATAAGCTTTGCAAATCTTTAAGCTTCATTAAATGGAAATGCTTGTCATGAAATTGGCATTAAATGTGAATTTAATTTTGGAAAAGGAGTGGATAGAAAAAGAAAACAGGATTCATAGCTTAAATATCTCAATAATACTGCCTACTTTTGATGTTTATTAAACAACACTTCAAGATACTTTTTACTCAACAAAATAATAAAGTCAATCAACATTTTTCCCCTTTTTAAGACATAGCTTAATAGGAAGTCACACACACACACACACACACACACACACACACGAATTCACAAAAAAAGCTGAGGTAAAGGTGTTCTATTCCCAGCATCCTTCCTTAAATATATTCATCTCTTGCTAAAACAGTAGTAGGGAAAAATTAGAAAGACCGGAAAGCATTTTAGGTATATCTTCCGAATCTTACATACTAGATGTTTACAAGACCTGGGTTAACTCTCAAAGTACTGTTTTCAGGTTTAATGCCTCAAAACTAAAAGGGACAACTTTAAATACAAGTTTTTAAAGGAAAATTTCTACATCAATAGGTTTATAAAAGTCAAAGACAGATAATCCCCTGGCATCAGTTTGTAATCAAGTCTAACACTGAATATTCCATCATCTTGGGTACAGAGGGAGGTGCCCAATAAGTAGAAAGATTTGAGGAAGTTTCAGAATTCAGTATACCTAATTTAAATTGCAAAATGAACTTTGATAATTAAATATAAGTATCTTCAATTTATTATGAATGCCCCCATATGGCTGAAATAATTTATAATATATTGACTTCCTACCAACAGTTCATAAAAAGAATCTGCAACCTAATTTCCCAAATAGTATTATAATTATTAATTAGGCCTTAAGTATGATTCAGTGAATACTTTAAGGCCCATTAGCAAGATGTTATGACTTCACAATGTGGTCATTAAACTCACCCATGAAAATTTTGATAATAGTGTATGGTTTCAGTATAAAGTAGATGGGGAATCAAACAATCATTTTTATTGTTTAACTTGCAATAAAATTGAAAGAAAAGCATAAGTAGTGTACATAGCTGCTTACCTTGTCCTGCTGTGTTGGTTATTTTTAAAATGTTATCTTAGTGTATGGAATTAGTTATGGACGAAAGTAAACACAAAACAATGATTAAAGAAGAATGTCACTGTTAAGTTTTTATTTCCTTCTTTTATTAGTTTGTGACAGGACCATAAAATATTCCCCAGTGCAAACTGTCACATTATGTACACTGTTACAAGTAAAGGTCTTAGTTAAATTCAGTAATTTCAAAGTTTATTATTGTTAAGGTAAGACTGAAGTGCTCCCCTTCTTTATGAGGATAGAGTGTAGGTAAAGAGGGGGAATTCAGCTCAAAATCAAACCTCACCTTCTGAATCATGAGCCAGATCTCTGTTAATGAATTTTCTTTTCCTGACATTTGTTGGTTTCTCGTTACAATTTCTCCCACGCTGACTCTACAAAGGGAAAGATAAAAATCCTTTAAAAGAATGTAAACCTCAAATGTCACACACAAAAAATACATGCATACATAACATCAGCCTACTGGATCGTCTGCATAGAAAGATAAAAGTTCATAGGACCAATTCTTATATTCATTTTTAGCCTTTTTTTTTTTTGACAGTGAAAGCTTATGCTGAGAATTCAATAGGCAGGGAGAGTTGCTTCCACTGCCCATCCTAACAGGACTGTTTACTAGTCAGACTCATGGTATCTCAGCATCAAAACATTAGACTATAACACTTAACATTGTTTTTAGGCTGGATCAACACTAGATTAAAATAATAGTGAATTTTATTCTTTCTCAGATGCCCCCTCCCCAAAACATAGAGTGAAGAAATGAAAAAAATAAGAAATAATGAGAATAATAACGAAACAAAACAAAAAACAGCCCATGTAAACAGAAAGTGTCAGCATTTGTCTCAACTTCATTCTTTTCAATGTGGCAGACAAACCCAGCCACAAACTTTGAGTGCAGCAGCTGCTGCTGCCCTCCGTCTCCTCTTCCACTCATCTTGGGCATTTTAATCAGAAAAAGGAGTCTTAAAAACAAAACTATGCCTTATCCAAATCACTGAAAGGTAAGCTCATTTTGAAGATTGGGCTTCTAGAGGCAGAGTCGCCCTACAGTGGCAACAAAGCAGATAAAGTATCTGCAATCCCAACCCCCTCCCCCCTCCCTTCTCATCCTCTCCCCCCCCCCCGTCCGAGTCAAGTTTATAAACAGCAACTTTCGAACTGATCACTCACATTGGTGACCATGTAAGGCACTTGCTGGTCATAAAATCCATCCATGCTGCTGCTCTTCGCAAATATTAGCTCGGTGTTTTATATTTTGAGCATTTATCTGGAGATTTCCTCGGGATCTGGACTTCTATCAACCTAGAGGGGAACAAGATGGCTTTTAGGCTTTAAAAAAAATCATGAATGAAGCTCTTGAATTTGCATAGCTAATTACCCTCCGACAGTCCCATTCACAAAAATAACCCTCCCTACACCGCCTCCTTCACCTGGATCCAAAGAGAGCCAAGAGAGTTCACAATTTACATATTTTCGGTAGTAGCAAAAATCCGAACCAGAGGCGATGTATTTATTTACACTCTCGATGTTTCCCTGCGCGGTCGGTGTACCCCGGGCAGCTCTGATTCGCAAACGTGTGCAAAACTAGCAATGGCGATCAAGGAGACTTGCTTTGCACCTAACGGGACTAAAGAGACGGAGACACCTCTTTCATAAAGATAGTTTTTACAACCCACAACCATGCAATTATCTGGAGAGACATAAAAAGTTGCTGGAAAGACCCACCTGACGGCCACGCTAGGCGAACGGCTGCAAAAATTCCCTCCAAATTTAATAAAAACATTAATTATTGCCCAGCACTTCCCCTTGGAAGCCGAAAGCGCCTCTGACAGAGCTCAATTCGGTGGTTTTTCCTCTACTTCTCCTCCAGGGGCCTCCAATCCAAACTGATGGATCGCTGCCTCCCATTGGCTCCACGTCTCTTTCACAAGATCAGATTTCGGGCTGTCAATCAGGAGGTCGGCTGCCCCTTTCCGCGGGTCTCCCGCGCCCCTTTGCCCAAGCGAGTTCTCTGCGGGCTAGCGCGGGGTCCGCGCCCTGCAAAAGCCACGGAGGAAATCGACTTCCTTCCTAACTCGCTGCTTATTGTTACGGCGCCTGGGGATACTGAAACCATGTGCACCGCGTCGCCGGTTCTCGTTACTGGTGTGTTCAGTCCACTGTCGGACTCATTACCTTAAAGCGTTGTTGTGGGGTTCAGGTTCACACCGAAGCGGAGTCCACGAAGCCCGAGCCTCCTCACCCCGCCCCGCGACCTCCAGCCCCTCCACTCTTGACCTGACCAGGAGCCCACCTCGCTCCCTAGCCTCGTTCCCACTAAGCTTTTGGCCCAAGTTCTTTTCTCATTTTTCAACACGAACCTTTGTTTAAGAACCACTTCTTATTTTATTTGTTTATCCATCCTCAACTAAAATTAACTCCTATCGCTCATGGGACAGAAAAATGAAGACTCTTTGAGGAAAGCATCGTGGTCGATGAAACAGAGGAATTATTAGCAGAGGTTGCATGGGGTTGGAGTACTGGGAGGGATCCAGAGCCATCTAAGTAAGGAAAAGTATAAAATTCAGATGTGTCCCTACGCGTGCCCTGAGAAAAGGTACTTCGAGTCCACGGTGGGGGAGAAGGGACAGCCGGGGCACCGGCGGCGAGGATATCCCGGGACCCGCACATTTCCTGAGCTTTGTTATGTACACACGGAGGCGGAGGTGTCGCTTACTGTGCCTGACGCTTTCGCTTCCTCCCGAGCTGTTAACCCGCGGGAGCCGGGAGTGGGGGCCGGGAGTGAGGAAGCGTTACCAGGACAATAACTACCAGGGTAAGAAGTGAGAACTGCGTCTCCGAAGCCACTTGCCCTGACCCTCCTATGGGGCTCGGAGCTCTGGAGCGTCACTTCGGAAGCCACGGTCCTGGGGGTGGGAGTCAAGGCGAGGGGACCGGGGGTTCAGTGGTGTTCATTCACCGGTGACCTGGGAGCAACCGAGTGAGGGAGCAGACGACGTTTCCGGCAGCCGTCCCGCCCCTTGGGAAGCGTGCTGCAGCTCTCGATTTATATCTGAAAGTTCCCTTCCTTAAATGGAACCTCACTGACACGCAGTAAAATGGAGTGTGAGCGCGCAAGCCTCAACTCCGGACCCTTGAAGGAGGGGCAAAATCGATGTCACAAACAAAAACCTCAACACTTAATACTGGGGAAATAACTAAAAACCGAGAACAGCAAGGACACACACGGCGCGGCCCGTGAACCGAGTAAATCCGAGCTCGCCACGCGCGCGTCCACACGCATTTTGAGCGGGAACTGCATTTTAACCCCGGCAAGGGAGGGTTTGTGGGTGCAGCCCGGGCCGGGAGCTGGAATAGACTCTCGCGTCCTTCCCGAGGGCGCGACCAGCGCGGGGACAGCAAGGAGGGTGCGCGGCCACTCTGACTCCCGGACCGCGCAGCCCGGGAATCGGAGCAACAGTTTCCAAACACCCTTCGCGGCGGCCGGGCCGGCGGGTATCCAGGGTAACCGGGGGGCGGAGCTTCGGGAAACAGGCCCGCTCCCGAGAGCAAGGTTCTCCCCGCAGCCAATGAGGAGCCGTATATTCCCAGCCCATTGTTGTTTATTGCTGACCCCGCAGCGCTCCGCTAGGAGATTGGCCGCCTTAGGAAGGGGGCGGAGTCCTGCCCGCCCCCTCAGCCACCTTTCGGCTTCATTCACAAAATTTCGGCCTTTCTGGGTCACGTGGTTGTGGGCGTGGAGGGGCAGGGGAAATGACACAACAAAGGCCCAAGTTTTCCAAACCACAAAACTTTTTTGTGCCCCGCTACCTCCTCTTTGTCCCGTCCGTGAAACAAATACTAGATGAGGAAAATGAGCCTTCGGTCTGGGAGTCATAGGAGAGAGAGAAAAAAATATATTAGTTCAAATTTGAGAAGACTCACGCCAGGATAAATCCGGGGAGTACTGCCGGTGGGGGGAAGGGCGGACAGAACAAGAAAGAATTGAGTAGGGAGAAAGCTTTAAGGAAGGATTGCTTGCTGCTTCAAGTCGTTTATTTAAAAAGTGCCCACAGTTAGATTGTAAAGATTTCCGTTTGCTCACTTAACGTTCTGTAATTTTCATTTCTACCTTTGACATATCCCGCGACGTCAGTTTTAAAGCTTCTTTTAGGCATGTTGCAGGTTTTCTCTGGCTGACAGTTTTCGTCTCCGTTTCCAGAGTGCATCACTTCTTCTCAGGCCCTGGGGAGCTCCGGCGCCCTTCTCCCTCGCTCGAGTGGAGGGTCGGCTGCAGCGGCGTGCTGAGCCTCTGATTTTACTCGGTATTGCAGGAGCTCCATATTTCCCCTTTGAATTCTTTAAACGAACTCGTATTTGTTAAGTATTTGACCTTCACAGTAATTGCAAATGATGCTCTCATATGAACAAGCAGCCATTTTTGCTAAGCTCTGTTTTAAACAGTATAAAATGTTGAGATAAATGCGCTCCTCTTGCGAGCAGACAATTGAACCATGGTTGGCTCTTTACCACTTTCTCTTTTCTCTGCCTTGATAGTGAAACATTTTCTCGTCTTTTCTGTGCTTTGATACTCAGTGAAACACTAGCTTCTAGCTTGGCCGCTGTTTATCTTCTATGCTTGGTACTGGGAAAAACCAACACCCAGTAGCTGAAGATGTTCAAGGACTGAAAATTTATTTTTCAGAAAATGTTACAGCGGTGGAAAATGTCCACAGAGGCAGCTGTTCTATCCACAGAAGAGGAATGTCAAAAGTTGCACAAAAGTTTCCACTACTTTTGAGAATGTCTTTTAAAAATCAGCTTAGTAAATGCCAGTCCTTCTTGAATGGAAAATTTCATTTTGGCAGGATTTCAGGCATAGAATGGCAGAGCAGGGGCCAAGAAACTTTGACATTTATTTACTTGTATTTTGAAATCCCATTTGGGTTTTGAAATAAGAGCTCTCGAGAGAAAGCACCCCCCAGTCCATTTTTTAGTTTGGAAAGTTTTTAGCTTGTGTATAAAGCTATTTAAGTCTTTATAGTTCCTTTGCCATTATTTTATAAAGTAATGTTCATTGGTGGCTTTTCTGCAGTTAACTTATTATGGCATTATGCTGAAAATGCATATTGTTAAAGTGAATTTCTAAAAGCAGTTTAAGAAACAAACTAAAATGATGCTACTTGATTAAAGGGGTTAATATTAACATCAAATGAAATTCTCTAAAAACGGATTAAGTAAAATAGTAACTTTTATAATTTGTTTTATTAAAATACTACATAAGGCAAATTGTTAGAGGCCCAGTTTGCATGGGACTACATGAAATAGGGAAAGATAGACAATTAAATAGCAAAATTGGCAAAGGAGATGAACAAATGAAAATAATCCCAAAGGAAAACATAGAGTCCTAGCAGAATAGTAAAAGGTAATTAGTAGCTGTAGTAGTCTCTCTGTGGGAAGAGAAGCAGAAATTTGGAAGGAGAGTGGAGCCTAGGATGAAGGTAACAGTATCAAAGAAAGACACTGTAGAAGTGATTCCCTTGCCCACTCTCAACACTGCTCTGTGATCAGCTGGTGAAAATGTCTAAACTCCCTCAAGTAGAGGAGGTATGAGCAGCTTATGAACATATGATTATAAAAAATCTTAACTGCATTAGAAGTCAGGACAATGGACTATTAAAAAGAAAAGGAGCCCATCAAGTTAGTAGATCCAGAGATTTGGATGTTAGGATTTTTTGGCTTTGCTTTTTTGTTGTTTATTTTGTTTTGTTTTGGGTACTGTGGATTGAACCCCAGGGGCATTCTATCTGTAGGTTATACCCTCAGCCCTTTTTTTTTTAATTTTTATTTTGAAACAGGGTCTCAATAGGTTGCTGAGAGTCTCCCTACATTTCTGAGGTTGTCCTCAAACTTGCAGTCTTCCTATCTCAACCTCCCAAGTACTAGGATTACAGGCATGCACCATAATGTCAGGCTTAACTTTTTAAAAGTTATTTTTACAGTATCTGCTAGATCTTGTAATATATGTCTACTAGACCCTAAAATTAGACCCAATAATCCTGATTTGGGAAGCCTATCCCACGAAAATCAAAACAGTGATGCATAAAGATGTTTAATTAAATATTTATAGATAGAAAAAATCTATAAGCAACTCTACATCCAACAGTAAAATAATGGTTTTTAACAAAATACAATACTCTAATACTTTGAAATTCAGTTATGGTTATGTACCTGTTAAAAGTATGTTATTTCTTTGGTTCTCAAACTTGAGATTACATACGAAGTGCCTTCTTAAGAATTCAAATTCTGCCAGGCGAGGTGGCACAGGCTTGTAATCCCAGTACTTGGGAGGCTGAGACAGGAGGAGCCGGGTTCGCGGCCAGCCTCAGCTACTTAGTGACGCCCTCCGCAATTTAGTGAGACCCTGTTTCAAAATAAAGAATAAAGCCGGGCGTGGTGGCGCACCCTTGTAATCCCAGTACTTTGGGAGGCGGAGCTCTCTCTCTCTCTCTTCCTCTCTCTCTGCCTGTCTCTCTCTCTCTCTCTCTCTCTCTCTCTCTCTACTTAGTGAGGTCCTCCGCAACTTCGTGAGACCCGGTTTCAAAATAAAGTATAAAAATAGGGCCGGGGGTGTAGCGCGGAGGTAGAACGCCCCTGGATTCAATCCCCGGTACCACAAAATAAATAAATAAATAA